>MCFG01000605.1:0-5000 GCA_002104895.1 Anaeromyces robustus | reverse complement strand
GTTTTAATGAATCAATTGGATTATTATGTAGGATATCTAAGGTATAATCAAGAAATTGAGCCATCATACATTGACTAATTAATGGAAGTTTAATTAGAATTAAATATATAATAATATCAATTCCTGATTTAAATTTAAAAAAAATGAATACTAATATTATTATTATTATAAAAAACTAATATGTACATGCATAAAGTTATCTTTTATAAAATCAACTAGCGTTTCAACCTCATCAACCGAGCAAAAAAAAAAATAAAAAATAAAAATAAAAATAAAACAAAACAATATTATTAGTCAGGTATACATGATGAAAAAAAACTTTATACTTTCTAATGCACGTACTACACTATAAATATTATAATACCTATCATATAATAATAAAATATAAATTAATATATATAAATATATAATATTCTAATATTCTTTATAATTATATTATTGATGACTAACACGTTCAGATTCTTCTATATTCAAATTAGATATATAAGAGGGTCTGACATAAGCTTCCAATCCTTTTTTTTTTTTAGTAATTAAAGATATTTTATTTATTAATTAAATATTTATAAAATTCATCGATTTGGTTTTTCAGGTACAATACTAAAAACAATATCATCATATTCTCGAAGCTAATTCAGTGGTATATGTATTATCATCTCTGAACATTAACCTAACAGCATCACGAATATCTGATAGTCTTAAACCTATAGCTTTAGGGTATATTAAGGTGAATGCTTCAATCAATAATAATGCACCTTGTTTTAATGAATCAATTGGACTATTATGTAGGATAATATCTAAGGTATAATCAAGAAATTGAGCCATCATACATTGACCAATTAATGGAAGTTTAATTAGAATTAAATGTTTAATACTATCAATTCCTGATTTAAATTTAAAAAAAATGAATACTAATATTATTATTATTATTATTATTATAAAAAAGCTAATATTTACATGCATAAAGTTATCTTTTATAAAACAATTTCAATCTCATCAATTAAACAAAAAAAAAAATAAAAATTAAAAAATAAAAATAAAACAAAACAGTAATTATTAGTCAGGTATACATGATGAAAAAAACTAAATAGACATTCAAATAAATAATAAAAATGGTAATTAACAAATTATAAGAATTCATAAACATATTCAATAGATAAAAAATAAATTAGTTAAAAACTATACCATAGGAATTAATAAGCAAAAGACAATTAAATATTAGTTTAATAATAGAATCAAATAATAATAATAATAATAATAATAATAATAATAATAATAATAATAATAATAATAAATAATGAATACTAATACTAATACTAATACTAATACTAATAATAATTAATAATAATAGTTAATAATAGTTAGTAATGAATAATAATTAATAATAATAATAATAAATAATAATTATAATAATAATAATAAATAGTTAATAATAATAATATAATAAAAAATACTAATAATAATAATAATAATAAATAATAATAAATAATAATAATAATAAATAATAATAATACTAATAATACTAATAATAATAAATAATAAAACATATACAATAGTATATTATTTATTTATTTATTTGTAGTTTATTTTATTATTATTATTATTATTATTATATTGATTGTTTTAATATCGGACTCAAGTCAAAATCAAAATCAAAAATAGAATAGAAATAGAATAGAAATATATTTATTCTTATAATTCTAATAATATTTATGTTAATTAGTTAAAAAAAAATTATTATTTAGAAATTATTTTCAAAAAAAAAACATTAGTTAAATTATATTTTAAAACATTATCATCAGGATTTTTTTACACATTTGTTAGACATAATTAATAAGATATAATTTTAGTTATCAACTATTAATCATACCACCACCAGAAAAAAAAAATATTGATATCCTTTGTAGGCTCCCCTACTATCTTTTTCTAAAAGTTTTTTTTTCTCTTTTTTCAGTAACGACACAGGTAGGTAGAACTATTACATTCTAATAATTGATTTTTTAAACTTTTATTCATATTATTATGATCATTTAAAAAAAAACAAAAAAAAAAAAAAAAAAGAAATCCTACCTTTTTTTTGTATTCAACTTCTTTTATTTAATCACATTTAGCTTGGTGAATAATTCAGATTTTTTTTTTACATTTTTTTTACATATTTTTCATATCATTTTCACATATTTTTTATTACAGTTGCTTTCAATTACAATGGAATGGAATGACCCATGATTGGGTTGTGGAAGAGGAGGAGGAATTAATTTAATTCATTTTATTTTATTTTATTTTATTCTAATTTATCTGAATTAAAAAAAATAATTATAACTACCATTTGTTTAATGGAATAACTTTCAACCATTATTATTACTTTCTTTGAGATCCTAATGGATGATTCAATTTATTTTTTTTCTTCATGAGGAGGGTGGATTCTTGAAAATATATACTTTTTTTTTCTTTCCAAGTGGCAGTAGAATAGTGTAAAATACAAAAAAAAAATTTTTTAATAGTAATATTTAGCCTTTTTTTTTCATACAATAATTTTATATCAATATTTATAACCTAATAATCTGTATAAGTATCTTCCCTTCCTCCCTCTTATTAAAAGAACAAACATTATTTTTTATACATAGTTTTTATTAAAAGGATATATATATTCAATATTCAATCATGATCATTCATCTATTTTAGATAAATCATCATTTATAACTTTGAAATAGAAATATTTGACATTATACTTACCCTCCACCCCTCATTTAATCAAGTTATTCCTATTTTTTTTTTAAATCATTAAGTATTATTTTGGATCCTTTAATTAATAATCCTAAAATCTAAAATAAAAAAAAGGATTTGAATACTTTTATAACATTTTTAAAGTTGGCAGAAATTTTTTTTTTGCTTTTTATTTATTTATATATTTTTAACAAAAAAAAAAAAAAGATTATAAATCTGATATATTGACATTCATCTACATTAAGTGTATTATTTTCAATGGGAATTCAAGTAATAAATACAGGTACAACTAATAAATAAATTGAAAAAAAATTAATAATTAATATTCATTTTTTTATTTTTTATCCTTCCTTTCTCGAAAAAATTTATAACATAATATCTGTACCTTTTTTTCCTCTTTTTTCTTTTTTTTTCCCTATACAAGTAGTTAAAGTACTACTTTCAATCAGGTCAAATATTTTTTACCAACTTCATTATTATTAAGCTAACTATACATATTCAATTATACAATTCTATTACATTTTATTATAGTTATTATACCAAGTAGATTTATCGAATAGAATAAACTTATTATTATTATTATTATTATTATTATTATTATTCAAGGATTCATTTTCAATTTTTAATCTTTTATTGATACTTTTTAACAAGTTAGTAGAATTAATTAACTGATTGATTGATTTTTACCAATATTTTAAATAATTATTATAGCCATCCTATCCTTTAACAGCTAATGAATTTTTTTCAACCGTCTAGCTTTTTCTTTTTAAATAGGCTTTACAAATTCTTCATTTTAATTCAAATCACATTGAATTAAATATACATATATATATAAAATATATATTTAATTCACTTTGATATACATATATATATTTAATTAGGTTTAAATGAAAATATTAACATCAAATTACAAAGATTATTTAATAATACCTCCAATCCAAAAAAAAAAAAAATCCAAGGTAACATTTTATCATATTAACATTTCAACAACCAGGTCTTTTCTCTACTTTACCAAACTCTTTTATAATAAGGCATTATTAATTACTTGTCTATCCGGGTTTCTAAAGTTACAAAAAAAGCCATATAAAGATTCTTCAACTAATACAGAAATATCATACTTTAATTTAACTTACTTACACTTTTTTTTAAGTAATCTTAACAACTTGAAGAAAAAAAGAAAAAGTAGTCATAATAATAAAGTAATAAATTTAATCACAAGATCCTTCAACCATAGATTTTCTATATTATATATATATATATATATATTTAGATATGGTAATCAATTTTTTGGAAATAGTTAGTAGTTTTTAAAAACCTTTTTTATACCTATAACATCATGAATACATTTTTTTTACGGATTGACTTTGTCCGTGCTAGAAGAACCCAGAAATCTTTTTTAAAACATAAACATCATTCATCAATATTAGAAACATCCCATCCTATATACTTTATTATTACCAATTTTTAACAAAAATTGAACCCTGACTTTTTATTATCCTTTATCATCTAATGTAGTAGTAGTAATTGAAGTTTAACTTGGTTAAGTAAGTCATTCTTCCGTAGTAGAAGTCATAAATCATATCAACTTTTCCTGTACCTTTTTTTTTAATATATAAGATGTTATCTTGTAATATGTACCTTTTTTTTTCTTTTTCTTTTTTTAAATTATATTTTACCTGGGTTTATTATTACATTACATTATTATCAATAATAATTCTTGAAAGCTAGTTTGCTGGATTAGCATTAATTTTTTTTTGTAGTAACAACCAACCAACCCCCAGTAGAATGTAATCTAAATAGATGTGTTTTTAGTTTTAGTAGAAATCACCAATATTAATTTAAAAATAATTCTTTTATTATTATTTTTTTTTGAAGGTTACCATTGGATTCTTATAGACACACTCCTTTTTTTTACATTTACGCCCATTTAATTAATTTTATCTTTTTTCCTTGATTGGATTGAATTAATCAAATATTTTATATAATAAATAATTCAATAGCTGGTATAACAGATGGTGAACTTTAATAAATAATTATCATCTTCATCATCTTTTTATACAATAGTTATATTTGAAAAAAAAAACCCAAAAAACCAAAAAACTTAAAAGAAAAACTTCATACCATCATCGTCATTATCTTTACATTTTCTAGTAGATATATTATTTGATGATTTTTTTTACCAATTGATAAATTCTACATTTATTATTTAAATAATCAATATATCATTAATAATTATATATACATATTATATATTATATATATACACATATACATTATAT
>MCFG01000604.1:17500-24483 GCA_002104895.1 Anaeromyces robustus | reverse complement strand
CATAAAAAAAAAAAAAAAAAAAAATAATTAATCGTTATTTAAAAAAAAAAAAAAATTTTTTTTGTTATTATTATTTATTTGTTATTGATAAATTGATAAATTATATAAATTATGGATTATATAATTGATATTAATAATGAAGATATTGATCTTGAACCAAAATATGATATTATATTTAAGAATATATTTGGAGTTGAAAAAAATAAAGATGTTATGATTGATTTTTTAAACAATATATTAAATTTAGAGGATAAAATTATAAATATAGAATTTATTAATCCTGAATTGACACCAGTTACTGCTGATAATTCTTTGATTAAAAATTCAAAAAATAGAAAAAAGAAAAAAGAAAATGAAGAAAGAAAAAATAGTGGAAATAATGAAAATATAATATGTAATGAAAATAAAAATGGAAAATCTGGAAGAATGGATGTTTTAGTTCAAAATTTAAGACAATTAAATATGAAAACAAAATATAATAAAACAGAATCAAAATCCAATTATAATTATTTATATCGTGATAAAGAAATTGTAATGGTAACAGAAACAAAAAATCATGAATTTATAATTATTGAAATTCAATTTCCTAAAACAGGTAATTTGTTTAAAAGATCTTTATTTTATGCTTCAGGCACACTTTTTCATTCTATACCAAGTAGAGAGAAATATGAAGAAATACCAAATGTAATTTTGATTAATATCTTAAATTATAATTTATTTATAGACCCTGAAGATATGAAACAATGTCATCGGATTTTTGAAGTTGCAGAAAAAAATACTAAAAAAGGAAAAGGTTTTGAAGATTTAATAAAATTTCATTTTATTGAATTACCCAAATTTAAAAATGAATCAAATGAAACAATGAAAAAACAATTTCCTTGGATTCTTTTTTTACTTGATCCAAATAATAATTATTTTAGAACTGAAAAAACACCAACATATTTTTTAAAAGCTAGAGAAACATTATATGAATTATCTAGAGATAAATATATCCGTGAAAGTTATAAACAAATAACAAAACAGTGGTCTGATATAAAATCAGTTGCTCATAATGGTTTCAAAGATGGTATAAAGGAAGGTATAGAGGAAGGTCAAAAATTAGAATCTATTAAAATAGTATTGAAAAGTATTTTAAAAAATTATAGTATTGATGATATAATAGATCTTACAGGACTTTCCAAAGAAAATATAAATTATTTAAAGACCTTAATTGATAATAAGGAATATAACATTAACGAATTAGAATCAAAATTTAATATTGAACCTGAAGATTTTGATAAAATTTGTAAAGAAATAGGTATTGAAATTGATAATAATGGAGCAAAAAAACAAAGAATAGAATGAATATAATTATTTTAATTTCGATTTTCTCTTTAAAATCAATATATTAATATTAAATAATTATTTATATAATATTATTATAATATTAATTTATTAAATATTTTCATTTTTATAGGATAATTAAGAATTAAATTTATTTTTATTATATCATTTTTTTTTTAATTATTTAAAATATATTTATTTTTTTTGAACAAATAAATAAATAAATAAATAAATAAATAAATAAATAAATAAATAAATAAGTAAATAAATAAATTTAACTAGTTGTAATTATTTATCATAATTAAATAAAATTGATGTAAAAAGATATAAATCTTATTCTTTTTTTAATATAAATAAATGAATAAAAAAAAATAAGGATAATTATTCTTTTTTTATAAATATTTAGGTGTGTTAAATAAACTTCTTTATTTAAAACATAAATAATAATTTTTTAATTTTATTTAATTTTTATACATATCAAACTTAATTGTATTTTTTATTTTGTAAAATTATATAGTTAAGTTCTCCTTGTATAAGTTATACCGTTAATTAATTGCCAAACCATTTTTTCCTTTTTTTTATAAATAATTAATCATTATTTAAAAAAAAAAAATTTTTTTTTTTGTTATTATTATTTATTTGTTATTGATAAATTGATAAATTATATAAATTATGGATGGATTATATAATTGATATTAATAATGAAGATATTGATCTTGATACAAAATATGATATTATATTTAAGAATAAATTTGGAGTTGAAAAAATAAAGATGTTATGATTGATTTTTTAAACAATATATTAAATTTAGAGGATAAAATTATAAATATAGAATTTATTAATTTTGAATTGCCATCAGTTACTGTTGATAATTCTTTGATTAAAAATTCAAAAAATAGAAAAAAGAAAAAAGAAAATGAAGAAAGAAAAAATAGTGGAAATAATGAAAATATAATATGTAATGAAAATAAAAATGGAAAATCTGGAAGAATGGATGTTTTAGTTCAAAATTTAAGACAATTAAATATGAAAACAAAATATAATAAAACAGAATCAAAATCCAATTATAATTATCTATATCGTGATAAAGAAATTGTAATGGTAACAGAAACAAAAAATTATGAATTTATAATTATTGAAATTCAATTTCCTAAAACAGGTAATATGCTTAAAAAATCTTTATTTCATGTTTCAGGCACAATTTTTCATTCTTTATCAAGTAGAAAGAAATATGAAGAAATACCAAATGTAATTTTAATTAATATCTTAAATTATAATTTATTTATAGACCCTGAAGATATGGAACAATGTCATTGGATTTTTGAAGTTGCAGAAAGAAATACAAAAAAAGGAAAAGGTTTTGAAGATTTAATAAAATTTCATTTTATTGAATTATCCAAATTTAAAAATGAATCAAATGAAACAATGAAAAAACAATTTCCTTGGATTCTTTTTTTACTTGATCCAAATAATAATTATTTTAGAACTGAAAAAACACCAACATGCTTTTTAAAAGCTAGAGGAACATTATATGAATTATCTAAAGATAAATATATCCGTGAAAGTAATAAACAAATAACAAAACATTGGTCTGATATAAAATTAGTTGCTTATAATGGTTTCAAGGATGGTTTCAAAGATGGTTTCAAAGATTGTTTCAAAGATGGTTTCAAAGATGGTAAAATAGAAGGTAAAAATGAAGGTACTCAATTAAAATCTATTGAAGTAGCAATGACGGGTATTTTAGGTAATTATAATATTGATACTATAATAAATTTTTCAAAATTATCCATAGAAGATATAAACTATTTAAAGATCTTAGTTGATAATAAGGAATATAACATTGACGAATTAAAATCAAAATTTAATATTGAACATGAAGATTTTGATAAAATTTGTAAAGAAAAAGGTATTGAAATTGATAATAATGGAGCAAAAAAACAAAGAATAGAATGAATATAATTATTTTAATTTCGATTTTCTCTTTAAAATCAATATATTAATATTAAATAATTATTTATATAATATTATTATAATATTAATTTATTAAACATTTTCATTTTTATAGGATAATTAAGAATTAAATTTATTTTTATTATATCATTTTTTTTTAATTATTTAAAATATTTATTTTTTTGAACAAATAAATAAATAAATAAATAAATAAATAAATAAATAAATAAATAAATAAATAAATAAATAAATAAATAAATAAATAAATAAATAAATAAATAAATTTTCTGTTAAGAATTATATTTTATTATTTTCCTTTCCATTTTATTTTATTTAAATAAAAATATATAAAATCTATGTTTATTACTAGATATTTTAATAATATATATTCTATTATATATAAGCATCAAGTAATATATATTGTTTTCATAATCTTCGTCTAAGTCTTCAGAAAATCCCAGTGAGTTAGTTCGATTAATTACGGTGAACTTCGAGTTTAAGTCAATATTGTGTTTAATAAGTGTATCTCTATCCTGTTCAAAGGCCTTACAATTGAATATCCAATGAGAGAAACTTTGCATTTTTTCACCACAGCAAAGGCAGCACGTAGGAAAGTTTTCAAGTGAAGATTTACCTTTAAGTAGAAACTTATAGTTAAATTGAAAACCGCTGCGTATTCTCATAATCCAGAAGAACCCCAGTTGGTATTAGTTGGTATTGGGGTATGATAAAGCAAGATCCTGTATATCTTTGGAAGGTCCATATTTGCATTACAAGTATATAGAAGCTCTTTTAGCTGGATTTTTTGTTAGTACATCTCTAGTTATATACTTATCAATAATTTCCCTTTTTGAACAACCTTTTAATTTTCTTTTTTTAGGGTACGAGATTCTTTAGGCTGAAAAGGGAATGAACCAAAATTCGCGAAAAATGGAATAGGTACATGCGTTAGAGTTGATAGATTTATGTCCAAGACTCCAAAATAATCCTCTATTAAATATAGATTGGGCATTTTTGGTTTTAGTCTTATTTGAACCTAAAAGGGGCGAATAGTAATTTAAAATACTGATAATATTGAAAGAAAGAATTCTTCGTTTAAGAACCGATGGAATGTTACGATTAAGGAAAAAACGAGAGAAAGAATTAATAGTCAGGTTAAGTTTTGAATTAAGATTAGAAATAATAGGTTTAAGGGAAAGAGAATTGTCAAAAGGGATACCAAGATATTTATAGGTAGAAGTTTTACGAATTCTATTGATACCTAGAAAGAAGGTCGGGTCAGAATAATTATGAGGAAGATAGAGTTTGAGTGGTTTAATAACCATTGAAGCACATTTGTTGATATCAAAGGTCATTTCATTGGTTTTGGCCCAATCATGTACAAGAGATAAAAGTGCTCTGAGTTTACTCTTGGTAGGAGCAATGAGAACAATGTCATCAACAAAGAGACCGCCACAACAGATTGAATTATCACATGAAACTCTATAGTTGGAACAATTATTCAAAATATCATTAATGAATAAATTGAATAAAATTGGAGATAAAGGGCAACCTTGGAGAACACCACAGTTTATAGGGAATTCATTTGAAAGTTGATTATTCAGCGAGGCACGAGCTTTCGAAGTAAGATAGAGGTTTGTAATAAAATTAAAGGATTTACCACGTATACTAAGATTATTTAATTTTGTTAAAATATTGTTGACTTTTTTCAAATCAAGAAAGACAAGATAAATAAATTGGTTTAGAAAAGTTCTTCTTTGACATATTTCATGGATTGATATGTAAAGACTGATGCATTCTTCTTTATAACGGAAACCAAACTGTTCTGGACGGATAAAATTATGTTAAAGTGCATAATTAGTAATAATGTTAGGGATAATCTTTGTGATGATCTTTATATTGACGTTGATCAGAGAAATTTCTAAAAATATATATTAAACCTTTTTTTTTTTTAAAAAAATACAAAACAAAAAATATACATATAATAAAGAAAAAACAATTTTTTTTAATGTTAATAAAAATTATAATATTATGTTTGTCAATCTTTTCTTATATTACATATTTTAAGTCTTTTTTAAAAAATAAGACTTAAAATATGTATAAAATAAAGGTGGTATCATTTAATGCTAATAAAATATTATAATATTGATTTATTTCCATATTATTATTACATAACGCATTATAAAAATGTACATTTTATATTAAATTATATTATTATTATTATTATTATATATGAAAAAGACATAAATTTTGTTATGGCCATAACATATCTATTAATAATATTGAATAAATTACAAATAATTTATTAAAATTTGTAATAACTAATTTTAATTATATAATTTTTTTTTATAACATTGAAAAAAAAAAAAAAGTTTCAAAATAATAATAATTAAAGTTTATAGTTTGTCCAAAATTTTTAATCAATTTGGTATGTCCATTTCTTTATATAATTTATTTTTTATATATATTATAAATTTTTTTTTAAGTTATTCATTTTTTTTTTCTTTTTGTTCAAAAAAAAAAAAAAACATTTTAAATAAAATAAAATAAATAAATAAATTTTAATGCATAATTTAACTAGTTGTAAATATTTATCATAATTAAATAAAATTGATAAAGATATAAATCTTAATTTTTTTTCTAAGATAAATATAACAATAATTAATTATATAATAAATTAATTATTTTCTTTTTTTTATATATTAATAGTTTTAAATAATTAATCATTATTTAAAAAAAAATTTTTTGTTATTATTATTATTTATTTGTTATTGATAAATTGATAAATTATATAAATTATGGATTATAATAATATTTCTGAAATTATTAATAAAGAAAATATTGATCTTGATCCAAAATTTGATTTTGTATTTAAGAATATATTTGGAGTTAATAAAAATAAAGATGTTATGATTGATTTTTTAAATAATATATTAAATTTAAAGAATAAAATTATAAATATAACATTTATTAATTCTGAATTGCCACCAGTTACTGCTGATAATGCTTTGATTAAAAATTCAAAAAATAAAAAAAAAAGAAAAAGCAAAAACCAAAAAGAAAAAAATAATGAAAAAGATGAAAATATATTAGGAAAATCTGCAAGAATGGATGTTTTAGTTGAAAGTTTAAGACAATTAAGTTTAGAAACAAAAGATAATGAAACTAAATCAAAATCCAATTATAATTTTCGATACCGTGAAAAAGAAATTGTAATGGTAACAGAAACAGAAAATCATGAATTAATAAATATTGAAATTCAATTTTATAATACATGTAATATGTTTAAAAGATCTTTATTTTATGCTTCAGGTATAATTTTTCATTCTTTACCAAGTAGTGAAAAATATGAAGAAATACCAAATGCAATTTTAATTAATATCTTAAATTATAATTTATTTAAAGACCCTAAGGATATGAAACAACGTCATTGGATTTTTGAGATTGCAGAAAGAAATACAAAAAAAGGAAAAGGTTTTGAAGATTTAATAAATTTTCATTTTATTGAATTACCCAAATTTGAAGATGAATCAAATGAAATAATGAAAAAACAATTTCCTTGGATTCTTTTTTACTTGATCCAAATAATAGTTATTTTAGAACTGAAAAAACACCAACACGTTTTTTAAAAGCTAGAGGAACATTATATGAATTATCTAAAGATAAATATATCCGTGAAAGTTATAAACAATTATCAAAACATTGGT
>MCFG01000604.1:12500-15000 GCA_002104895.1 Anaeromyces robustus | reverse complement strand
AGTTAGGGGTAAAAAAAAAAAAAAAACAATGTGAAAAGTATTGATATTTATGGAAGTAATTTAGGATAATGGTTTGACAGTAGTTTCGGTGGCTGTTGGTGCCTTATATAGTGTAGCAAAAAAAAAAAAAAAAAAAAAACCAAATATTCATATGTTGACAATGGAACTTTATATACTTTTTAATGTTTTAGTAATTCCATCCCAGGGAACACTTATCATCAAATTTATAATAATTTTTATCATTATTTTTCACTATAGATATGATAGATATCATAAAACCATTTTTATTTTTTGACCATTGATTATAATAATTTTATTCATTCTGTTTATTTGATAGAAAATAATACCTTTTTTTTTTTTTAATTGGAACAAGATATTTAAAAAAAAAAAAATAATATCATATATCGAAATTAATATTATATATATAAATATATAAATATTTTTTTTAATTTTTTATTTTTTTATTTTTTATTTTATTTTTTATATTTATTTATTTATTTATTTATTATTTTATTTTGAATGAATGTATTTGATAATTCATTAATAATAATAAAATATTTAAAATAAATATATATTATATACATATATTTATAATATTAAAATATATAAAATATAAGAAAAAATAACTTTAAAAAAAAATAAAAAAAAAAAAAAAAAATAGAATAATATATATATAAATATTTATTACAAAGGTATTATTTTTTAATAATAAATATAACATATATATATTCTTTTTTTTTTTTTTTTTTCTTTTTCTTTTTCTTTTTATATATATAATTAATATAATTAATAATATTTAAATTTAAATATTTTTTATGATCTTTTCTTTTTTTTTTTTTTTTTACTAAATAAATATTATATTTAATATTTAAGGTATTATACATATTCAAATAAATTACATATAAATTATAGAATATTATATTTATTTAGTAATAAACAAAAAAAAAAAAAAAAAAAAAAGAAGTTTTTCTATATATTATATAATTATTTTAATTATTATTATTATTATTATATAACAATAATAATAAATTAAAATAATAATGATTAATTAATAATGATTAAAATAATAATTATATATAAATACAATTTCATATATAATATATATATATAAATCTATATGAAAATTGTATTTCAACTAATAATATATATATTATTTATATAATAAGTAATACTTTGTAATATAAAAATAATTATCCAATAATTTATAATAGAATAAAACAAAAAAAAAAAAAAAAAAAAAAAAGGAAAAACAAAAGGAAATGATATAATGTTATATAATATATAAAGCATATAAATAAAAAGGAAAAGAGATGAAAGGTAAAAAAGGTAAAAAAAAAAAAAGGAAAGAAAGAAAAAAAAAAAAAAGGAATGAAATTAAAGGCATTTAAGGAGGAAATAAAAAGGAGGAAATGGAAAAATGGAATATGAAAATGATTTAAATAATAATAATAAAGTTTTAGAAAAAAAAAAAAATTATAAAGGTTTTAAGGAAAGAATAAAGAGGATATTATTTCATAATTTTTTTTTTTTTTTTTTTTTTTTTTTTTTTTTTTGTAAAATTTATTTACTTTTTTTATTATTTGCATTTTTTTTTTTTTTTTTTTTTTTATTATTTGCTTATTTAAATATAATATATATAAAAAATAATTTATTAATTATAATTAACTAATTATTATTATTATTATTTTTTATTTTTTTATATATAAAAAAATATCCATTTTTTTTTTCTTTTTCTTTTTTTTCTTTTTTTTCTTTTTTTTTTCTTTTTTTTCTTTTTTTTTTTTTTTTTTTTTTTTTTTTCTTTTTTTTCTTTTTTTTTTTTTTGTTTTATAAATATCTATATTTAATTATTTTTCTTTTTCTTTTTCTTTTTCTTTTTATATTTATTATCTATTCTTAATTATTTTTCTTTTTTCTCTATCTCTTTTTTTTTTTTTTTTTTTTATTATTTTCTTTTTCTTATTTTTCAATTTTCCATTTATCTAATTATTATATACAATTATTACAATTATTACAATTATTATTATCATATATACATAGTACTTTAAGTGTACTTTTTTTAATTATTATTATTAATTATTATTTCTACTTACTCTTTACTATATTAAAATACTTTAATAAATGAAAATTAAAAAAAAAAAAAATTAATAATAATATAAAAAATAATTTAAACATATGTTAACTATATATTATTATTATTAAATTATTAAATTATAATTATATATAAAAAAATAATTTTTTTTTTTTACATAACCATTATATATAATTAAAAAAAAATTAAATAAGAGAAGATGAATTATATTACTAATTAAAAAAAGAAAAAAAAAAAAAACAAACTATTTACCATTTAATTCTTTTTTTTTTTTATATAAACCCATTTGAAAATTATTATAAAAAAAAATAAAAAAGAAAAATAAAATTATAAATTATAAATTATAATAATTATAATTATATTAGGTAAAAAAAATGGTTTCTTTCTTTCACAATTTTTCTTTTTCTT
>MCFG01000604.1:0-10000 GCA_002104895.1 Anaeromyces robustus | reverse complement strand
TATAATAATAAATAAATATAAAAAGTTAAGTATAATGAATATAATAAATATAATAAATTAAATTAAATATATAAACTATTTATAATAATAAATAAATATAATATACATTTTTATATATATATAAAAAAAAAAAAAAAAAAAAGAAAAGAAAAAAACAAAACTTACTAAAAACTAAAATACCAAAATTTAATGATCTTTTAAAACTTTCTTCTGATTCATTATTTTTTTCGTTATTATTCGTTTTAATATCATTATCATCAGAAGTAAGATGTTCTTTACCATCATTGTTATCATGATCAAATGAAGAATTTATTTTTGTTTCGTTTAATTTTGGTTTTATACTTTCTTTTCTATCTTGCATTTCTTGTTGGAAACGAGAATATTTAGTATTTACCATACGAATTAAAAATTCACGTCTAGCATCAATTTCTAATGTTGATAAAATTACATATTCAATAACTAATTCTCTAAAATAATCATTGTTCCTAATTAATAATAAAGAATATTTATTATTTTTATTAGTATTAAACGATTATTTATTAATTTATTTATTTATTATTGTTGTTGTTATAGATAATAATAGTATTATATTTATATTTATATAATTATTTATTAAGTATATATATATACCATTTCAAGCAAGAATATAAACATTCAAGCATTCCTGAACAGAAAGCATTAATTTCATCAAGAAATTCTTCTTCATTAAGGATTTCTGTATGTTCCCTATATTTCTTTTCAGTATATTGAAAGAAATGGTAAAGGAAAAAAGCTACATTTTTTGGTTCCTCTCCAATTAATAAAAGACTAATTAAGTCAACCTTTTCTGGATTCTAAATATTGTTAATATTTTCAAAGTTGTAATAATAAAAATATATATATTAATAATTATTATATATATATATTATTATTAATTATTATTATTGTATATTATTATTAATTATTATTAATTATTAATTATTATATATTATTATTAATTAATAATAATAATTTTTATATATAATTATTTAATATGATAATTCAATTTATAAATTAACAAATTATAAATTAATATATAATATTTTATATATAATTTTATATTATTATTAAATGGAAAAATTTTTTTGTATCCTTAATATACTAATTAGGAAATTAATATATTAAAAATGTGTTTGAAATTGAAAAAAAAAAAAAATTTTTTTTAAACATTTTGTTAAATTATTTGTTAATAATTATTATTATTTTATTACATATATTATATATAATTAATATATTAATTATTATTATATTGTTATTATTATTATATTAATAAATATTATCATCTTGGCTTTTTATTACTATACTGATAAAGACATTTTTTTTATATATATATATATTTTTGTACCACTCCGTTATCATAAAAAAAAAATTTTTTTTAAACTTGATTTCTTATCATACTTAAAAAATTAAATAATAATAATAATAAATGATAATATATCATATAATAAATAAATATTTTTTTTTTTTATTTTAATTATAATTACCTCCAATAATAAAGATACTTCATATATAACAATAGCTAATGTTTCTGAAGCAATATTTGATTTATAAAATAATTTAAGAATTAATTCTGCAATTTTTGAAAGCTATTAAATATATAAAAATATATTGGAAAAAATAGATTAATAAATAAATTATGAATTGAAATAATATAAATTATATATGCACTTATTATTATTATAATTATTATTGTTGTTGCTGTTATTGAATAAATACCTTCCAATCTTTACATAAAAATCTTAAAGCATTATACACAAGTTCTGGTTGACTTTCATAATGTTTTTGAAATAAATCTTTTGTTTTAAAAGCTATCACACTAGCATTATTTTCATCTTTTATCCAATCATAAAATGAAGTATTATGAATTCTATCCATTTCTATATATACATTATTGGTTTTATTTTTTTTTTAAAAAAAAAAAAAAGAAGCATAATTAAGGAAAATATTAATAATATATAATAAATATTATTTTTTTTTATTAATATTCATATTTAAATGTAAAGATAAAATGTACCTTTCAAAGTATCCTCTATATCCTTAATAGTTTTTGGTATTTTGGATTCTAATAATATATATAATTATTTTTATTTATTTATTATTATTATTATATCCATATTAAAATTTTAAATTATTATAATAATTTATCTTTTTTTTTTTTTTTTTTTATTTTATTTAGTTATTTAGTTATATACTTACTTCCATTTTTAATGGATATTTTTGTTTTTTCAAATTTCATTTTTGATTAATTTATACTTTTTGTATGTTAATTTACAATATTATATTCGTTTTTATTTCTCTTTATTATATTGAATTATTATTTTTTATCTGAATATAATTATTCTTTTTTATTATTTATTATTCTTATAAATATTCGTTTTATTTTATTTTTTGTGTGTGTGTTGTTTAATAGATTATATTTGATTAAATTAATATCAAGTTTTTTTTTATGTTTTGTTAAATAATTTAATTTATAGTAGTGTATATAATTGTAAAAGAAATTTTGTTAAAAAAAATAATAAAACAATTAAATAACTTAAATAATATTTTTACTTTGAATTGCCAAATATTTAATTAAAAATGGTTGAGGTCAAAATTTAATGAGTAAATTCTATATTAATTATTAATTACTATTATTTTTTTTTTATCTTTTATATATATATTTCTTCATTATATTTTAAAAAAAAATATAATTTTTTTTTTACTTTCTTTTAAGAAATTATTACTTAAATTAAATTATAGTTTTTTTTTTAATTTCTAAATAATAATATTTTTTTTCTTTTTGTGAAAAAAAAAAGGTTTATCACAAATTAAATATATAATTATTATTTTAATAGAAAATATTTATAATTACAGTGAACTTCTTTGTTAAATACAAATAATTGTATGAAACTTTTAACAAAGAAGAATTTGATTAAAATTATTTTTTAAAACTTTTTTCTTATATTATTACTTTTTTTTAAATGTATTATATTTAATTAATAGGTAATTAATCATTATAGGTATTTATTGTTGTGTATTAAATAAAAATAAGAAGTAAACGTTAACATTTCATTTTTATCTTATTCTTATTCATATATATTATGTAATACGCAAATTTAATATTATCTCTTATTTTACTTTTCCCTTAATAGTTATTTTATTATATTTATTATTTTTTTTAATGTTTTAGTTTTTTTTTTTTTTTATTAATTCTATTGTATTAAATTAAATAAAAAAAGTTGAAGTTCTTTTATATTAAAAAAATGAATAAATATATTTATATTTTTTTAAAAAAATTTGAATTGTTGGTTTTTTTTTTGTATTATTGGAATTATTTTTAATAAATTGATAATATTATTATAATTTTAAAGTTTATTTTATTTTAGTTTAATTAATTTAGTTTTATGCTTTAACGTTTTATGGTTTATATATATATTGTTGGAATGTTAATGATTTACTATTAACGAGTTTTACTGAATTTAAGTTTTATTAAATTTAAATCCTGTATATATTTATACTCTAATATATATTTAAAAATATATATATGTATGTATATATTATTTATATTATAAAAAAGAAAGAAAATATTTTTAATTAGATATATAATTAATAATTTATATTTTATGTATTAAAATATTTATGTTAATAATAATAATAATAATAATAATAATAAAAGCATTACATTTATTAAAATATTAAATATATATATAATTAATTTAAAAGAAAAAACTTAAATAAAATAAAAATGTTTTAAAAATAAAATTAATTATAAATATTTTTTAGTGATAACTGAAAAAATAAAAAAATAATTATTTTAATATTTTATTCTAGATTTCGTTTTTTTTGCTGTTCGTTTTTTTTTTTCGTGTTTGTTTTATATTGTTGTTGTTAATATTGTTTTTTTTTTTCTTTTTTATTATTATTTTTCTTTTTTAAATTAAAATGAAATTAATTTAAAAAAGAAAAATAATATATAAAAAAAAATTGTAAAAAAAAAATATATTAAAGTTATTTTAATATTATTATTATATCTTATTTTATTATTTAAAATAAAAAAAAAAAAAAAGATAATGCTTCTGATAGTAATTTATTATTCCTTTTTATTTTTTATTTTATTATTTTTTTTTTATATAATTAATTTGACTTTTTTATATTTTAAAAAAAATAATAATATAAATATTCAATAATAATAATAATAAAATATCTTTAAATTATTTTCTTTTTCTTTAAAAAAAAAACTTGGTGTGAGTTTTTAAAATTTTGTAGGGAGAGTTTGTACTTTTATATACTTTTTTTTTTTTGTATGTCTTTTTTGTGTATTCTTTATTTTGTAATTATTTATTAATATAATGTTTTAATATTTAACATTATATTTATAATATATTGTGAACATTTATTATTTTATAATTGATAATTAATTATTTAATATATTAAATATTATTATTTTTTTTAAATATTTTAAAATATTTTAAATGTGAAAATTTTTCTAATTTCCTTTTTTAATGCATTAAAAAAAAAAAAATAAATAAAATTTTTAATATGAATAAAATAAGTAAAAAAAAATTTTAAAATTCAAGTTTTTGTTTTTATTTTTTTTTTTTTTTTCATATATAAAAAAAAGAAACAAAAAAAAAGAAAAATAATTGTTGAAAGTTGAAAAGTTTCTTTTTTTTTCTTTTTAACTTTTACATAAGAAATCATATGAAATAAAAGAAAAAGAAAATGAAAAATAAAAAAAAAAAAAGAATAAATTTTAAATAAATATTTTATATTTATAATTTTTATTATATATATACATTACTTTTTTAATTTTTATCTAAAAGTTTTCGTTTTCTCTTTAGTATTAAAAAAATAATGCGTATTAAAATATCATATTTAAATGATTGTCACTTTTCATTGTTTTAATTTTGTTATTTATTTTATTATATTATTGTATTTTTATTGTATTTTTATTGTATTAATTAATTAATTAAACTTAAGTTAGATGTTAATTCTACAAGATTTTTTGATAGTCATTCACACTTTTATAGATATAAAAATAAAAATTAAAAATTAAAGAAAAAAAGTAAAAAAAAAAAAAGAAAAAGAAATTTTAAATTCTTTTTTCTTTTTTTCTTTTTTTGGTTAATTTCTATTAGTGGAGTTTAATTTGTATTAATTAAATTTTAAAAAAAAAAAGTATTAAAATATAATAAATAAGTAAATAAAAGATTAATAAATAAATAAATAAATAAAATAACTAAAATAAATAAATAAATATTATTATTTTAATAATTAATTAATAATTAATAATAATTAGTTATTTAATAATTATTTAATAATTATGATTAGTTATAATTAAGTCTTTTGATTATTTATACTATTGTTTATTATATTTAATATATGTGTTAATTAGAAGATAAAAAAAATGTATAAATAATTAATAATAATGGTAAATTTAGAATCACTTTTTCTTATTACTATTATTATTATTATAATTATTTATTTATTTATTAATTTATTTATGATTTATTAATAAATAAAATATAAAATTATAAATTATAAAATAAAATATATATAAAAAAAATTAAAAAAACAACTTCTATATTTAAAAAAATGACACTAATAATAACGAATAATAATAATAATAAATTATTGTAAAATTGTTAAAATTGTTAAAATATGATAATGTAAAGCTATTTTCATATCCTAAATATAAAATAGAAGGATTGTTACAATACAAAAGTTCAACAATATTGATTATATTATTAACTATTAAATACATTACCTATATTATGTAATATATTGTATTATGATATTATTATATATTGTGTTATATTATTAATATAATATTGATTTATTTATTAATATTTATTAATAAACAATATTTTTTTTTTTTTTTTGTTATTAATATTCAATAGAGATAGAGGTTTATATTTTTAGTTTTTTTTTTATTTATTTAAATTTTCATCCTAAAAAATATATTAAAATATATACGTTTTTCTATTATTAATATATTTTTTATATATTAATATATTATTTTATTAATATTTTAATTTAATTTCAATATAATAAAAAAGCTTATATTCAATACTATTATAATATATTAAAATAATATATTATAATATATTACAATCATATATTATATATATTGTAGTATATAATAATAATATATTAAATATTTAAAATAAATTTTTTAAAAAATAATAAAAAAATTTTTTTATATTTTAACAAAAGTAAAAAAAATTTTTTTTCTTTCGTTGTATTATAGAGTTATTAATTAATTATTAATAAATATTATTTTAAAAATTTAATTATACTAAATATGGTATTTCAATTAAAGTTTTTATAATTATTATTTAATTTCCATTATTGTAACACTTGTATCACCTTAAAAAAATAAAATAATTATTTTGATTATTAATTAAAATAGACATATAATATTTTATCATGTTATTTATAATATATTGGATTATACTATAAATAATATATTAATATTTATTCATATATTAAATTCTTGTTATAAAAAAATAAATTAAAAAAAGTATTTTAATATATTTTAAAATTTATATAAAAAAAACAAAAAAAAAAAACAAAAAAAAAAACTAAAAAAGATTAGATTTTTTATATTAAATATTTTAAATATATTTTTAAATTAAAAAAAAAAAGTTATTTATTTAAATTATTATTATTCGTTTATTTAATATAATTAATTAAATTTATTTATTTATTTATTTAATATTTATTTAATTATTATAGTAATATATATTTTCTTTTTTCCTAATAAAGTTTTTTTTTGTGTTGTTTTTTTTTATGCACATATTTTTTTATGTTAATCAAATAATGTTTTTATGATTTGACATTATTGCTATGAAAAACAACAATAATAATAATTATTATTATAATAATAGTAAAAATAAACAATAGAAATAAGAAAAAAAAAAAAACAATTAAAAGTTAAAAATGGAAAAATATTGTATCAGAACGAATTAATAAAAAAAAAGTTTTTTATTTCTATTTTTTTAAAATAATAAAAAAAAAAAAGTCAAAAAAAAAAAAAAGAATAATTAATAATTTAAATAATAAATATAATTATATATAATTATATATCATTACAATAATAACTATAATAATTATTATAAAGAGATATAAATAATAATCAACAAAAATGTTTCATTTTTTTTAGTTTTGTGATTGAATATATGGATATATTTTGTTTTTGTTTTTGTTTCTTTTGTCTTTTTTTTTTTTTTGTTTAAATTTTTCCTTATTCTTTTTCTTTTTTTCTTTCTACTTTTCATTTTCTATATTTATTATGATCAATAAAAAAAAAAAAAAAGGAATTTGATAACACTTTAATAAGGATTGTTTTCTTTTTTATTTTTTAATAATTATTTTTATTTTGAATCATAATTTTTGGATAATGATTCCAGAATTAGATAATTAATAAATGAAAATGTAAATGAAATAATTTAAATGAAAAAAAAAAATGTTGGTTTTAAAACAAAAAACAAAAAAAAAATAGAAAATAAAAAATAATATATAAAATAGAAATAAAATGGAAATAAAAAAAAAAGTGTTTCAAAATCTAAAAATCTAAAAAATGTTTAAAAAAGCAACTTCTATAAAAAGTAGTTTTTTTTTCTTTTTTCTTTTTCTTTTTTTTTTTTTATTTATTTAATTTGATTTTATTATTAATTAATTTTTTTTTTTTTTTTTTTTAAAAAAAAAAAAAAAAAAACATCAAATCAAATCAAAAAAAAAAAAGAAACTGCATTTGGGCTAAAAATAAAAGTATAAAAAAGTAAACGAAATAATTAAAAAAAAAAAAAAATAAAATTTTTAAACTTATTATTGTTTTCTACATAGATGGGGAAATAATGGAAAATAAAAAATCAAAAAATCAAATGTAAATGCATAAATAAATGTATAAATGTATAAATGTAAAAATATATAAATATATAAAATTAATAAAATAAAGAAATTTATCATTGAATTATGGATAGTGAATAATGGATTATAGATTATAGTTATCTAAAGTACAATCATATTCTTTTTTATTATTATTATTGTTATTATTATAATTTATAATCACCAAATATATATTGTATTTTTTTGTCATATTTATTTTTTATGTAGATATAAAAACTTTAAACATATTATTATTATTATAATCATTATAATTATAATAATTATTATAATACGAATACGTTTAATCAGTCGATATATAATATCTTCAAAAAAAAAAAAAAAAAGATTATTTTATTTAATATACGTCTACCGATATTTTATAAAATAATTATTTATTATTTTATATTTTATTGCTTGATCAATCTAAAAGTAATTATTTTATAGTTATTGTAGTTTATTTGATTGTTCCATTATTCTATTTATCCACTATTCAATTTATTGATTTAATATTATTTTGTTCAATTTGTTTATATATATAATATTCTAAAATATTAACTTTTTTTGGTAATATTTTTTTTTTTTTGGTTCTGGAAACAATGAAAAAGAAATTGCAACAAAAATTGTGGTGAAAATTATTTTATCTATGAATTTTTAAAACAAAATAGTGAAATGAAATGAAAAAATTTCAGAATACAACACAACACATACACATACATATACATAACATAACATAATATTTAGTTTCAATATTATCGAATAATGAATTTACTCATTTTATAAGATAATGAAAAGAAAAAAAAAAAAAGTTTAATAAATAATTATATTTTATATTTATTTTAACCTTAATTTTATTTTTTAGTATTTTTTTTGATAAATCATTGGACTTTTTTTTTTTTTTTTTTGTTTCATTTTTTATTTTTATATTTTATTATTTTATAATTTTTATATTTTACAGATGCTTATTTTATTTTATTTTATTATCTATTTTGTATTTATTTTTTTTTTTTTTAAATTTTTTAATTTTTTAATTTTTTTAATAAAAAAGCAATTTGATACATCAAATTAAAAATATTCACATGAATTTATTAATATATTACAATATATTCTAATATATGCATATTAAATTAAAATGTATGTGATACAAAAATTAAAAAATTGAAAAATTAAAAAAAAAAAAGAAAAAAGAAAAAAGAAGGAAAATTTAATATAGAAAAAAAATGTTCAAAAATGTTTAAATTTAAAAAAAAAAAAATCTTTTAATCTTTAAATCATAAGAATATTTCAACAATATAAAAATATAAATAATTATTATTTTTTTTTAGTTTTTAGGATTGATGGTTCAATTCGATTGTAATTTAATTTTTATTGTAAAATTAAATAGATACAAATAGTTAATAAATAAGTAAGTATTTTTAATTCAATGTCTTATGTATTGGATATTATGGATATTAAAGAAATATGTTTATTTTTTTTTATTCATTCATATATTTATTTATTTATTATTTAAAAATAAAAAAGTATGACTAATACTTGTTTTCAATTAATATAAATGTAAATATAAACATTTTTATATTTAATTATATAATAATAAAAACTATTAAATAGTTAAAAAAATAATTAATTATTAGATTATTATATTGTATTATATATTATTAGATATATTATTATTTATTCATTTATTTATTTTCATTTATTCATTATTTATTCATCTTTTATTTATTTAACTTTCTATGGCATCAAAATTTTATATATATATATTTTTTTCATTTCTTTTTAAACCAAAATGTTAAGCAAAGAAAATTTCTCAAAGCTGTTAAATAATAAAAAAAAATTTTTTATTGGAAATTTGATAAAATAAACTTTAATTATTTTTTATTTATAAAACTTTAATATTCTTTTTTTCATTTTATTTAATAATTTAATTTTTTTATTTTACCATATTTCTTTTTTAATGTTTAATAATTAAAACGTTATTAAATCGCTTAATAAATAATTAAATAGTATTTATAATAATAAATTATTATAGTAAATAATATTATTTAATTATAAATTATGATAATATTATATAAAATATTCATATTCTGTACTGTTGAAGTTAAAAAAAAAATAATTT
>MCFG01000603.1:5000-24484 GCA_002104895.1 Anaeromyces robustus | reverse complement strand
GGAAAATAAACATCTTGGATAAAGACAATATTGAATTAAATAGGATATAATATTATAAATATTTGTACAATTAGCAAACCAATAATTCTTTTCTTTTTTCAATCTTGCTAAAACTTTTTTATTATTTTCACTTTGAACATTTAATTCATTTTCCAAACGATCAATAACTTCAAGACCACGTTCTCTTTCTTTCCTACGTTTAGTTGTATTACTATTTTCATCTCTATCATTTTCAAGATTATGAATAATTTGTTTTTCTTTTTTAATTTGTTCTTGATATCTAGATTGTGGAATATAAATATCATATAATGAAAGTTGCCAGAAAGTTACATAGAATTGTGGACTAAAAATTTATTATAAATTTATTATATAATATAATATTTATATATATTTATGATGTGATAAATATTATTATTATTTTATTATTATTATTATTATTATTTTAAATAAATTAATAAAAATTATAATATACAAGTATATAAAATAATTATAAAAATTTATGCATTACAATATATATATATTTATATATTATACCTTATACCATCCCAAACATTATTTGGTAAAATTGAACTAACTTCTTCTATTGTAGTTAAAAGACCTTTATGCCAAATATTTAATGTTTCAATATTATTATTATTATTATTATCAATTTCCATAGATTCAGATGGTTTTTCATCTATATCCATACTATTTGAATTTTCTATTAATTTTTCAGTTTTTTCTACTCTTTCACTATTTGAATTTTCTGTATTATTATTTACTATTATTGAATTAGAAGATTCCCTTTGTTCAGCTTTTCTCATTAAATAATTTAATTTTGGTCTAATGATATAAAATGCTGTTTCTGGATCAATATAATAGTTATTACATAATTCTTTAATAGAGGGTATATATTTAGAGTAATTATGCTTATCAATATTGGCCATAAGAAATTCAGCATATTGTATCATGGTATCATTTGTTTGATCAAACATATTACCAATTAATTTTAAATGAGTTAAATTAGTATTATATACACAAATACTTCTTTGTTGACATAAAGAAATAAAAAGTGGAGTAATTAAATTATAATTTGTTAAAGTATGAATTAATCGAGTAGTACTTCTTTTTAGTATTTTTAAGATGTTCAGCATTATACGCTTCTCTTTTTAGAGTTTCACCTCCTGCTAAAGCATCTAATTGACTATCACTTAAATTTTCTGTAATTTCAATACCACTCATTTTTTGAATAAGTTCTTTTAAAATAACTAAATCAATAACATTATTACATTTTAATTGATATATAATATATCTTAAAATTCCAGAAAGTTCCATACTAGCATATTTTTTATAAACTGTACCCATAAAGGTTGCTAAATTACTTAACCATTGAGCTAAACTTGTACCATCCTCTTTAATTCTTTCCTTAAATGAAGTAGCTAATCTTTCAATTAGTACAAAACTAAGAATATCAAATTCTAAATGAGTTAAATATTTACAACCATCAACTAATGGGTTTGTCATATTTTCATAACCTTCAATCATTTCTAACATTTTATCAAAAGCAATTACTGGATTTGAATGTACTAATTTACCAAACATTCTTCCAATTTGTTTAGTATTATCTTTTGATAAACGTCTTATCATTATAATTTTCATTTTAATTTTTTTTTTTTTTTTTTTTTTTTTTTTTTTTTTAAATTTTAAATAATATTTAAATATTATATATAATATAAAATATTTTTTTATTTAATTAGTGTAATTATCATTTAATTAGGTTATTTTTATTATTATATATTAAATGTTTATATTAATATAATTTAATATATATATATTACCTCATTAATCTTCTAATTTCTTTTAAAGCTGATATTTTTACTATGGCTAATTCTTGATTTATTCTATAACTTTTATTCTTCCAATTTGAATATAAACTATATCTTACTTGATATGGATACTGTTTTATTAATCCCCATAATTCCATAACAAAACCAGGGTTAGAATAAAGTAAAGAAACACTTGGTAAGAAATAAGTTGATATTATTGACAACCACATATTATTATATTCCTCAGATACATTTTTCTTTTTTATAATGATAAAATAGTAAGAATAATATGTTGAAAAAGTTTTTTTATTAATAATTGATAATAAATAGTATATAATCAATTTATAAATATAGCATAATACAGAAATAAAATAAAATAAAGTAAAATAAAATAAAATAAAAATTAATAATTTTTTTTTGCATAATAATAAAATATTAAATTATATTAATATATATATTTAATTTACCTCTTTTATATGAGCTTTAGCTAATCTAACAAGTTTTGTTAAAACAGTTAACTCTTGATGAATTTGAATTCCAACATATTTAAGAAATTTTGGAATATAATTTAATAGATCATCAAATGTATTACATATTGGTATATCATTTTTCCACTGTTGATAGAAAAACATATATCTTATAACACTTGAAACACGATATCCTTTTTTTCTCGGTATCACTAAATTAGCTTCATAAAGTGGATTACATAGTTCATAATGTATTGTTAAATATGGTTTTGGTTCTAATGATTCTTCAGTATCAGGAATTTTCATTACTTTTTTATAAAGGGGTTGAATAGAAACATGAATTATTCTTGATATTAAATGAACAATTTCCTGATACATAATACCTAATCTAGGTGATACATCTAGTATTATTTTTGAATTCTTTAAATCTCCAATAGATAATAATGCAGCTAAAAGTCCTGCTTTTTGATTTGTTTTAACAATTTTTTTTTTCTTTATTTAATAATATATTATTATATATGATTATTTAATAACAATAATAATAAATAATTATAATAATAATAATAAAATAAAAATAACAATATAATAATAATAATAATAATAATAATAATATAATAATAATAGTAATGAATAATACAGTAATATATAATAAGATTATCAGTAGTAATAATTACATATTATATATTGAAAATATTGAAAAATAAATAAAAATAAATAAAAAATAAATAAATAATAATATATATAATATATATATATATATATATATATAAAGATTAATATTATCAGTTAATATTATAAAAATATAATCATATTTTTTATATCATAAATATAATAATATAAAAGTACCTCTTCTTTTTTTTCCTTTTCTTCTTTATCTTTACTACTGTCATCTTTACTTTTTTTATGATCTGAAGGAACTGTATCATCTGATAATGAACCTGCACTCTATTATTATTAATTATTATCAATTAGTTTTAATTATTAAAACTTAAAAAAATTTTTTTTTCTATTCTATTATTATTATTAATAATTATCAATTAGTTTTAATTATTAAAACTTAAAAAAAAATTTTTTTTTATTCTACTATTATTATAATTATTATTCATTTTTTTCTTTTTCTTTTTTTCTTTTTTCTTTTTCTTTTTTCCTTTTTCTTTTTTTTCTTCTTTTTATTCTATTATTATTTATTTATTTTTGTTTATTATATGATATGTACCAATAAAGGATTGGGCTCTGTTTCTTTTTCGGTATTTTTTTTAACTTCTTTTAAATATTGTGAATATTCTTCATCCATTGAATCATTTTCTGGAGCTAAATGAGGATATAAATCATTTATATTAACTAAGTTATTCTTTATTAATAAAGCAGTTACTACATATAATGGGAAAGAAGCATTATCTGGTGATTCAGGATCTTGATAATAAGCAAATTTATTTCCTAAAATTTGACCATTTGATGTTCTTCCCTTTAAATCTAACTCAGAATTTTCAGATTTATTTATTAATTATTATTATTATTATTAGTTATTTCATCATCAATTTCCATTTTATCTTTATTAGAGGTATTAGAATCATTACTACAATCTACACTTCTCCAAGGGCTAGCTTTTAATAAATTAATAAAAATTTATAATAATGAGCAACATTAGCAATAAATATATCAAATATAATGTCTAAAACACGATTAGGGTCTAAATCGAAATATCCAATTAAACTTTTTATATTTGTTAATACTAGGTGAACTCTTTCATTAAGTATAATATCTTTTTTTTCTATTTCCTCTTTTGATAATCCATATGGATGGTAAGTATACATATTTGTTGTAATTTCTGTTATTAATTTTGCATAACCTTCTGATTCTTCTCTTAATAAATTAAATTTTGTTTGTTTATATAATAGAGATGTATTAATTCTTGCTGACTTTTTTGTAAATTGCTTTGAAGAATTAATAAGACCAATAGCTTCTAACATTTCTACTTCAAATCTTTCTTTCATTAATCCTGCTGGAATGAAATTTTTTGTCTTAATTTATAAAAGAAAATATTATATTTATATCATTTTTTTTTAATTCAATATTTTAGTATGTAAAATAAAATAAAATAAAATAAAATAAAATAAAATAAAATAAAATAAATAAAATAAAATAAAATAAAATAAAATAAAATAAAATAAAATAAAATAAATAAAATAAAATAAAATAAAATAAAAAAAATAAAAATAAATAAAAAGATGAGAAATTTTGTATTAAGTAAAATGTAATAATAAAAATAATTTAATTTTACTCTTTTAATTTTTTTTAATAAGATAATACTATTTTTAAATTATCATATTTATAATAATATTAAAGTTAATCACATTTATAAAAATTAATAATACTAATGAATATTAATATTACAAATTCTCTTTCTATATATTATTATTTATACTAATAATTAATTTGTAAAGATATTTTTTTTTTATTATTTTTTTTTATTTTTTCTTACCATCAGTTCTTTTGTTAATGCTATAATTTTTGTTTTTTGTTCTGATTTAAATTTAGCATCTTCTACTTGATCATTTAAATTAGTATTAATACCATCTGTTTCCTGATCTATTAACCATATCCAATCTACAATTAATAAAGGTAAAAAAAATGGGTCTTCACTGTTTGTTGGATTCATAAAAGCATATCCGGAGTTTTTGTATTAGGTAATTCAATGGATAAAGCTTGAATTACTTCAATATATAAAGAATGGAAAAAAACACTAACTTCAGTTGCTGTAACATAATTATTCATATAAGCTTTTATTATATTTCTTATATAAATTTTTCTGGTATTAAATTTTTTGAAGTTGATTGAGTTTCTCCTTTACATTTTATAATATATATTTTTAATAATGTTTTATAAGTATTCTGTTCTGTTTTCCAGTTCTTGAATATATTTTGAAAATCCACATTTACAGATGTGTTATTTTTATTATTATTTAAATTATTATCCATATTGTTAATTGAAATTTACATATAAACTAATAGTAAAATTACGCTTAAATGAAAAATAGAATTAATTAAATTTTATTTTAAATTATTTTTTTTTATTTTATAATATTTAATACATAGGAATTAAAATAATTAAATTCAAATGGTTATTAGTATTGTTAATTATATCTATTTAAATATATTGTATATAAAACATTATATATATATATAATTAATTTTCATTAAAAAATATAATTTTATTTAAAAGTAATGGATGCTTAATTAATTCAAAATTTCTATAATATAATATTGTAAAAAAAAAAAAAAAATAAATACAAATATTATTATATTTAATAATAATAATAAAATAATAATAATAATAAATATAAATTAAAATTATATCACAAAATAAAAATAAATCTTATGGAATAGTCTAATATTTATTATTATTATTATTTTTATTTTGATAAATAATAATAATAAATGTATTATATTAAAATAAATTTATGAAATATAAAATTTTATTAATTTTATTACTTTATTAATTTTTATTACTTTATTAATTTTTTTTTATTACTTTATTAATTTTTTATACTTAGAATGTTACATTGGTTACATAGAATGTTACATAGAAATTTAAAATATATGTGATATCATAAAACAAGAAAATAGAATTAATTAGTTTACTTTATGAGGTATGGTGTACATTATTTCGATATTAAAACACTAGATTTAGAATAATAATAATATTGACAAGAATTACTATTTATAAAATCATTTAAATTAATATTTATACATTCTTTTCGAAGTCTAAATTCTAATTCGAAATTTGAATTTTTATTGTTAAAATAATAATAATTTTTAGTAAATTTAATTCGTTTATACATACTTTTAAAATATTGTATAAAATTATTTTGTTTTTCTAAAGATGCATAATAATTACTTGGTATAAGTGAATTATATATTATATTTAAAAATGTACTTATGAGTATTTAAAATATTTAGAATATTATTTACATAAGTAGAATGCATCTTGATTATTTTTCTTTATGATTTCTATTTTGTGTTTTATCATCTCATTTTTTCACAATTGAATAGCCTGTATTTTGATGTAATCTCTCGATTTTTTTTTTTTTTTTTTATTTAAAATAATTAATTTAAATTATTCATACAAGTAATATATATTATCTTTATAAAATCTTCGTCCTAGTCCATAGATATTTCCAGTGATTTATTTTAATAGTTATAAATCTTTGTTCAAGTCTATAGATATTTTTAGTGATTTATTTTAGTAGTTAAAGTAAACTTCAAATAATAAGTCATCAGCATAGTTAAGAATTGTTTATCTTGTTCTAAGGCCTTGAATCCAATGGGTTTTTTTTACCACAGCATGGATATATGTAGGAAAGTTTTCAAGTGATGATTGCCTTTAAGTAAAAACTAGTAATTAAATTGAAAACCTCTTACGTATCTCATAATCCAATAGAATTAAGTTGATGTTGGGGTTAAGTAAAGTTAAAGTAAGATCTTGTATAGTGTTTGATAAGTCTAAATTTACACGTAATGTAAATTGTAGCTCTTTTAGCTGGATTTTTCGTAAGTGTGTCTTTCATTAAATACTTAACCTTTTAATTTCTTATTTAAGGTACGAGATTTTTTTAGTCCATGAATAATAATAAGGCATAGTATTAACGCTTGTAATTAGTTCTTTAATAATACAAGAAGATTTTCTCTACTTTATCGAAACAACGAATCTGAACTAGAGCACAAATCGCTGAAAAGAGAGTAAATCAAAGTTCACAAGAAATGGTATAAAAGTACAAGTATTAGGGTTAATAAATTTGTGTTTGAGACTCCTAAATAATCTTCTATTAAATATAGATAGGACTTTTTTGGTTTTAATTTTGTTGGAACCTAAAAGATGAGAGTAGTAGTTTAAAATACTGATAATATAGGAAGAAAGAATTCTTCATTTAAGAACCAAAGGAATGCTTCGATTAAGGAGAAAACGTAGAATGAATTTATAGTCAGGTTAAATTTTGAGTTGAGGTTTGAAATAATAAGTTTTAAGGAAAGAGAATCATCAAAAAGGATATCAAGATATTTATAGGAAGAAGATTTAGGAATTCTATTGATACCAAGATATTTATAAGAAGAAGATTTAGAAAGTTGGGTCAGAATTTTGGTGGCTTAACAGCTATTATAGCACATTTGTAGATACCAAAGGTCATTTCATTTGTTTAGCCCATTCATGTATGTGGGTTAAAAGTGCTCCAAGTTTACTTTTGGTAGGAACAACAAGAAACAATATCATCAGCAAAAAGACCGCCACAACAGATTGAATTACCACATAAAAACTAGTTGGAACAATTATTCAATATATCATTAATGAATAAATTGAATAGAATTGGGGATAAAAGGAAAACCTTGGTGTAAACACCACGATTTATAATGAATTTATTTGAAAGTTGATTATTCAGCGAGATACGAGCTTTCGAGGTAAGATAAATGGTTTGTTATAAAAGTAAAATTGATCTATCCTATTCCACTTGGGTCGGTAATAGGATCAGCATTTGCCCTACTAGGCTGTCCTACTATGTTATCAGCATTAATGTTCTTGGAGAGGTTGGTTTTGAATTTATTGAACAATATATGTTGTCTTTTACAGACAACAGGCATGATATCATTCAAATCGAGCCGCAGATCGCAACAAGAATGGGGATTTTGAATATGTATCAGATTCACTCTGTCACTTAAAACAAACATTCCCATTCCTTTTGTATGGACAATTGTTAATTCTATCACTAAAACCATATTCTCTTCCATCAATTAAAAAAATATAAATTCGATACCTATTAACTATTTTTCTATTACCTAATATATCTATATTACTAATACTATTAATCCTAATATTATTACTACTTTTATAACCCTTAACAATATTATTAATTCTATTATCCACACTACGGTTATCACTGGTCTTAACTAAACTATTAAAAAGACTATCTAAAAAATAAAAAAAAATTTCTATCTAGATCAGAGAAGTGAAGTGATCAATACGAAGATTTTTAAATAAGAAACAATTTATAAACCAATGGTCAATTCTCTGATAACTGTCACAATGGAAACAACATGAACAACAATTAGGACAGAAATTATTAATCATTTTTGCAGCTTTAGCAACTCTAGCATCAATTTTATATCCACATCTTGCCCTAAGTATCCATCTAAAACCTTTGCTATATTCAGGAAATTCTAGATTAAGCTTTAAGTAATTCCTTGATTCTTCAAAGTTGTACATTTTATAGGTTTTAGCTTTAATCGATTTATCACTATTCATGTCTCTGTCCCAATAGAATTCCATAATTTCTTTAGAAGAGGATGAAATATTGTTTAATTTATCATTTAATATTTTACATTCTTTGCCCCAAGTCCATTTTCTTGTTGTAGCAACATTATTAACTATCTTTGAGATAATGCAGTTGGAGTCCTTCCACTTATTAAAACATCTAACTTGAGCTAAAGCACATTTACCAGAAAGTGGAGGAATATTGAGTTCTTTTGGGATACAATAAATAGAAACAAAAGAATTGGGTTTCGAGTAGCCTAAAATCCAATAAAAACCTTTGTTAATAAATTGTCTGTGTATTTTTTTTTTTTTTTTTTTTTTTTTTTTTTTTAGACTAAAGGAAGAGAATACACTTCCATGTTACTATCTTAACAAAAATTGTCTGTGTAGAACTAGTATTGTTTTTGTTAGAACCAAGCAAAGGTGCGTAATAGGAAACTTATCCAATAACTTTTGCAGAGAATTAAAAGTTTTTTTTTTTTTTTTTTTTTTTTTTTTTTTTTTTTTTTTTTTTTTTTTTTAATGGCACACAATTTGTACGTCACTTTTATTGAATTTAAATATTAAAATACATGAATCATAAAAAAAACACATAATGAAAAAAAATGATACTAAAAAAAAATAAAAAACCAGTAATATATTATAGATAATAATAAATAATACTGGAGGGAAAAAAAATAGTATAATAATATTTAAAAACAATAAATCCATACAAGCCCTTAATTCTAAATATAGAATTAAAGTAAAATTGATCTATCCTATTCCACTAGGGTCGGAAATAGGATCGGCATTTGCCCTACTAGGCTGTCCTACTGTGTTATCAGCATTGACGTTCCTGGAGAGGTTGGTTTTAAATTTATTGAACAATATATGTTGTCTTTTACAGACAACAGGCATGATATCATTCAATAGAGCCGCAGATCGCAACAAGAATGGGGATTTTGAATAAGTACCAGATTCAGTCTGACACTTAAACAAACATTCCCATTCCATTTTGTATGGACTATTGTTAATTCTATCACTAAAACCATAATCCCTTCCACCAATTAAAAAAATATAAATACTATACCTATTAACTATTTTTTTATTACCTAAAATATCTATATTACTAATACTATTAAACCTCATATTATTACTGTTTTTATAACCCTTAACAATACTATTAATTCTATTATCTACACTAGGGTTATTACTGGTCCTAACTAAACTATTAAAAAGACTATCTAAAAAATAAAAAAAATTTCTATCTAGATCAGAGAAGTGATCAATACGAAGATTTTTAAATAAGAAACAATTTATAAACCAATGATCAATTCTCTGATAACTGTCACAATGGAAACAACATGAACAACAATTAGGACAAGAATTATTAATCATTTTTGCAGCTTTAGCAACTCTAGCATCGATTTTATATCCACATCTTGCCCTAAGTATCCACCTAAAACCTTTGCTATATTCAGGATATTCTAGATTAAGTTTTAAGTAATTCCTTGATTCTTCAAATTTGTACATTTTATAAGTTTTAGCTTTAATTGATTTATCACTGTTCATGTCTCTGTCCCAATAGAATTCCATAATTTCTTTAGGGTCAGAATAATTATGAGGAAGAGAGAGTTTAAGTGGTTTAATAACCATTGTAGCACATTTGTTGATACCAAAGGTCATTTCGTTGGTTTTGGCCCAATCGTGTACACGAGATAAAAGTGCTCTGAGTTTACTCTTGGTAGGAGCAATGAGAACAATGTCATCAGCAAAGAGACCACCACAAAAGATTGAACTACCACATGAAACTCCATAGTTGGAACAATTATTCAAAATATCATTAATGAATAAATTGAATAAAATTGGGGATAAAGGGCAGCCTTGGCGAACACCACGGTTTATAGGGAATTCATTTGAAAGTTGATTATTCAGTGAGACACGAGCTTTCGAGGTAAGGTAAAAGTTAGTAATAAAATTGAGGCATTTACCACGTATACCAAGATTGTTTAATTTTGTTATAATATTGTAAATAGGGACAGAATCGTAGGCTTTTTTCAAATCAAGAAAAGCAAGGTAAGTAAATTGATTAAGAAAAGCTCTTCTTTGACATATTTCACGGATTGATATGTAAAGACTGATGCATTCTTCTTTATAACGGAAACCAAACTGTTCTGGACGGATAAAATTATGTTTAAGTGCATAATTAGTAATTCTGTAAGTGATAATCTTTGTAATGATCTTTATACTGACATTGATCAGAGAAATTCCTCTATAGTTGTTACAATCAGAAAGGTCTCCTTTTTTAGGAATAGAAATGATCGATGCAGAATTCCATTCAGACGGGAAATCACCATCCCAAATTCTATTAAATAATAATTCAAGGCATCTAATAGAATCCGGAATAACGGGGTTGGAGGGGTTTGTCTGATTGTTAGGTTGATTATTATTGGACGAATATTCACAAAAGAAAGCTTTGAAAAATTCAGGAGGAATACCATCAGGACCTGGAGCTTTATTATTTTTCAAGGAAGAAACAGTTTCGTAAATTTCAGGAATAGTAATAGGACCATTGATATTCCATTCAGAAGAGTTTGGAGGAGGAGGTCCAAATTTATTTTCCCAAAATTCTTTGTTAAGACTATGACCAGTAACATCAGAAGCTAAGAGTTCATAGTGTTCAGCAAAGCGACGAAGCTTATCCTCCTTTGAAAAAAGAAGGCTACCATTGCTATCTTTGATGACATCAAGGGGGGGAGAGGTAGAAAAAGATGGTTTGGCTATTTTATGTAAGCCTTGCCAACCTTTCCTAATGTTTTTGTTTACAAAATCATCACAAACAGATTTAACAGAGTTCAGAAAGAGATTCTTTCTAATGTTCTTTTTGATTGATTTAATATTTGCACACATTTTATTATAGGAGTCACATAGTTTAAGAAATTCGGAGATATTTGAAGCATCGTGGTTGATGGAAAAATTTTTGATTTTAGTATACATGATATGCTTTTCGTGAGAGAGCTTCTTGATATAGTGAGGGCAGTGAAATGAGGAACCCTGAAGGTTAGATGGAATACGAGCCTTGATACTATCTCCTACTTTATTAGAAGTTTGCACAAATTTTGATAGCATCTCGTCAGTGGAAAGATTATTAGAATTAAATTCCTCGGCTAAAATAGAAAAGGAGTTGTGAAGAGCGATTTTTTTATCATTAGATTTACATACTTCTCTTGACCATTTGAAAGTTTTAGACGGGGGAGGGGAAGTGAAATCATCTGAAGTCTTCTTGTTACAGGAAATTAGAATAGGAAGATGATCAGAGATGTTAAGGAAAGAATTGCAAGCTGAAATTTTATTAATATGTTCAAACAAAGTATCATTGATAATAGCAAAGTCAATGCATGATCGATGAAGTCCAGAAACTCTTGTATATTGAGGACCAACCATGTCCATAATAGTCCAATGTTGAGAGAGATTGGAAATAATAGAAGAAAGTTGATTTTTCTTCATATTAAAGTCTCCAACAAGGATGGCTGGTTTATCTTTTTTACGCGAATTTAACCATTTTTTAATTTCTAAAATAGCTTTATCCCTATGAAGTTTTTGGGCAGCCACTGGTACATAAACATTACCAATTGAACAAGTAGAACTCCAAAAGGATGCAATATTGACAGAAATAATATACTGGTATTCAAAGGGATCCGAGTAAAAGGAGCAAGATGAATGAACACATATACAGAGGCCTCCCATGTGAGGGATTAATGGATCAGATCTTCTGAGTAAAGATTTATAATTGTTAAGAAAGGGGAATTTTACGTTGTGATCTTGAAGATATTTACTGTTACCAACTTCTTGGAGGCAGATACATATCGGTTTGAAAATATGATTGAAATATAAGAGGCCATCTCGTTTTTCACTGTTCCAGCCATTTATGTTCCAATTAACACAAAGGTTAAAGAATGGTGAGCTACGATTTAAATGTTTATAAAACTCGGTATTGAGTGGTGAAAGAACATTATTAGCAATTCTTTGAATACGAGGGTTGACTAGTTTAGCTCTACGAATTTTATTGGTAATACACCATTTAATCTTGGATACAGGTAGTTTTTGGGTTATCAATTTAATGAGTTTAAGATGGGTATTAGGGTCTTCATAGTTAACTCTGATTATAAAGTAATTCTCTACGTTTGGAATGAAATGTTTGGATATGCCATGAATGATGTTGTTGATATTAGATATATGTTTACTAAGAAAATCCAACAATCTACTAATAGTCTAAGTTTGTAAGTCATGAATGAAAAGAAGAACAAATTCCTGTTCAAGATAACCATGACATCGTAACCCACGACGCAATAACTGATGATTAGTAGAGTTTGAAGAATTCATGTTGAAGTGCTGGAAGCAATCCTAAATAAAAATTATAATAATAAAAAAATAAAAAGGTAAAGAATAAAGTATAAAGAAATATAAATTTTTTTTTTTTTTTTTTTTTTTTTTTTTTTTTTTTTATATATATTATTTTAAAATGAGTATTGAAGTAAAATATAATAAAAGAAATATATGTAAAAAATATAAATATATATATATATATCTAAGAATATAAATATAAAAAACTTGAAAAACTTGATAAGAATTAAGTTGAAGATAGACTAAAAAATTAAGTAAGTATATTAATTTTCACTGATATTGTAAATTCCACTTTAGTTCGTAAATTTTTTGATCGCTGTATTTTCTAAAATATGTAGTACTTCTGAAATTTTCATTAATTTGATAGATTTGTAGTGTGTTTAAAATAATTATTACTTTATGGGTAAGAAAGAATTTTTGATTTATTTGACTAAAAGACAAAAGAAACCTATATGATACTGAAAATTTTTCCCAAGCATTACCGTTGCGCATAATCCTTAATTTTTCCACACATTATAGCTGAATATAATGTCCAATTAAAGGCTCAGTATGCAAGCCAATAATTGTACCATACAAAAAAGAATGATTTCCTCCGAGAAATCATTATGGGTTCTTTTTTGTAAATTAGTACTAAAAAAAAAAAAAACCAAACATTATCATTGCGCATAATGCCCAATTTGATATAGTACTCATATCAAATTGTACCACCATAGCATCCAAATTTGCAATGCTTGATACCCTCAGGAGTTCGATGGATAAAACTCCATCCCAGGGGTTTAAAAAACCTTGAATTGAAAACAAAGCCTTATTAACTTTATTTTTCATTTTATTAATGACATTATAGATAATAATGAATAATACTAGAGGTTATAAAGTAATATAATAATATGTTTTTTTTTTTATAATAATAATATGTAAAAACAATAAATCCATGCTCTTTAATCTACATATAGAATAAAAGTAAAATTAATCTATCCTTTAACCCATTTTTACCAACTGATATTACTTTTAATTTTTACTTTCATATAAATTTGAATAATATAAAACACAAAAATACTTCATTAATCAATTATTTTAAAATATAAATTTAAAATATGCTTTTAATAAATTTTATTATTATTTATAGGTTTCAAAAAAAAAAAAAAATTTAAACTATTAATATAGTAAAAAAAAAAGAACTTTTTACTAATTTTTAATCTAGTTTAAATTTTATTATATTATTATTTTTTTTTTTACAAATATTATACAAATATGAATGAAAAAAAATATAATTTTAATAAAAAATTAATTATTAATTACATTATGTAATTATTTTAAAATAAATAAAAAAAATTCTACTATAAATTTTAAAATATTTTATATATATAATGATTTACAAATGTTGATAAAATTTTTTTTTTATAAAAGATAGTAAAAAATTAAATTATTTTTTTTTAAATTTATAAAAAAAAATTTATCTTTTTTTTTTTTGATATTCTAATCAATTATTTAATGCGAATGTATAATGGCTTTAAATATTTATTTAAATATTTATTCGGCTTTAGCAGTGGTAGCTTCAGCTTCTGCAGTAGTAGTAGACTTAGCAGATTTAGTAGTAGTCTTTCTCTTAGTGGTTCTGTTGTTTTGTCTGTTCCAGTTCCAACCGTTAATAACATCATCATTATTCTTTCTACCTCTACATTTACGGTCAACAATACCACACCAATTACCATTCTTAATACCCCATTCTCCAATTTTATCAATGTAATAAACCTTACAGTTATCACAACATGGGTAACCATAACCGCTAGACCAACATTTTTCATCACTCTTAATACCACAAACTTCAGAATCAATACCACACCATTGTTTATCTTCAACACCCCATGAACCGTTACGATCAACACTGTATACCTTACAACCCTTACAACACTTGTATCCTAATTCTTCAGACCAACAAGTGGTTTCAGTTGGAGCAGGTTCGGTAGTGGTAGTAGTGGTAGTGGTAGTAGTAGCTTGAGTAGTAGTAGTAGTGGCAGTAGTGGTAGTTTCTGGAGCAACAGTAGTAGTTTCATCTGGTTCAGCCTTGTTAGTTGGTGGATTAGCACAGTATTCGGTATCAATACCACACCATTTACCATTTTCATAACCCCATTCACCAGTACTATCAGTAGCTCTTACCTTACAACCCTTACAACATCCATAACCATACCAACTAGCCCAACATTCAGTTGGTGGTTCAAGATGACACTTTTGTGGCTTAATACCACACCATTTTCCCTTTTCAATACCCCAAGCACCAAATCTATCATTGGTGTAGATATCACATCCTTTACAACATGAGTAACCCTTTGATTCAGACCAACATTCTTCTTCTTCAAAGGAAGTTGGAGTTGGAGCAACAGATGGATCAGTAGTAGTAGTTTTTTCTTTCTTAGTAGTGGTAGTAGTAGTGGTAGTAGTAGTTTCCTTAGCCTTGGTAGTGGTAGTAGTTGTAGTTGTAGTGGTGGTGGTAGTAGTAGTAGTGGTAGTAGTAGTAGTTTCCTTAGCCTTGGTAGTGGTAGTAGTGGTGGTAGTAGTTTCCTTTTCTGGTTCTACAGCTGGTTGTTCAGTTGGTTCTGGAACTGGAGTAGTAGCTGTAACTTTACCTTCTTCTACATTTTTACAATAATCTTCATCAATACCACACCATTTACCATTTTCCCAACCCCATTTACCTTTACTATCTTCACCTTTGACTTTACAACCTTTACAACATTCATAACCATACCAACTAGCCCAACAGTTTTCATCTGGTTCAAGATGACACTTAATAGTATCAATACCACACCAGTTTCCCTTTTCAATACCCCAGTAACCATGTCTATCGTAACTGTAAACATCACACTTTTTACAACATGGATATCCATTACAATCTTCTGGAGTTTGAGTAGCAGCAACAGTAGTAGAAGTACTTGCTTCTTTAGTGGCAGTGGCTTCTTTAGCTTCTTCAGCCTTCTTTGAAGTAGTAGCAGCTTTAGTAGCAGCAACGAATAATAAAATACTTAAAACGTTTTTGTTGAATCTCATCTTTACAATTGATTTTAATTAAATTTATACTACAAAAATTTATTTAATACTTTTCAAAATATTGATAAAAATATATTTACTGATAATTACTTGTTTTGAAATCTATTTCTAAAAATATATAATATATATATAATTTTTTTCTATAAATAAAAAAAAATACTGTACAATATATATGATTATATACTTTTATTAAAATTAATAAAAAAAAAATGTTTTATATACTATAAAAAATATTTTATTTAAATCAATAAATAAAATTGTCTAATGTTTTTATTTATAAACTTTTATTCTTATATTATTATTTAAATAATATAGTTGTTATTATTTTTATAATACAAATATTTGAATAAAGTTATTCGATTGAAGATAAAAAAAAATAGAAAAACGAACAAACTTGCTCGTATTTATACTGATTTTTTTTTTTTTTTTTTCATAAATAAATAATAATAAAAATTTAATATATGTAATATTAAATAAATTAAATGAAGTGATAAAATAAAAAAAGAAAATCCATGCGGCCTACTTTAAAAAAGAAATAATTAAAACAATATTAAATATATTTTTTAATATTAAATATTGTTATATATAATATAAATTTATAATATTAATTTTCTTATATTAATATTAATATATTAAATATTAAATATATATTAATACAAAAATATAAAAGAAAAAAATTATTAATAAATATAGTATTTAATATATTTAATATAAAAATTAATTATATTTATTAATATAATATTAATATTAGTATAAATATATATAGAAATACATTTTTTAATATAAATATATTTAATAAAGTTTTATACATTTAATAACTTTAATTTTTAGTATTCTTTTTTCAGTAGCGGATGGTAGCTTAAATAAAAAGTTAATTAATTGATTATTATTCTGAATAATGATTGGTTATAATAGTCACTATTTAATTTCTTTTTTTTTATATATTATTGTTTTTTATTTTCAATATAAAGAATTTTTTAATTAAATATATAATAAATAATAAAATTAAAAAAAAAATTATATTATTATAATACAAATTTGATTGTTTTTTTTTTTTTTATTTTGTTTTTGTTTTTATTTTTTTTTTTATTTTAATTTTATTTATATTTTTATATAACGCCTTATTTTCCAATGGTTTAATATAAGTTATAAATGAGTTGTGATGATTTAAAATAAGTTAATTAGATTAATAATATAATGAGTATAATGAGAATAAAATATAATATAAACCTATATATAAAAGTAAAACATTTTAAATATATTTTTATATTAAAAAAAAAAAAACATATTAATATAATCTTTACATTATTTTTTTTTAAGAAAAGATATATTAAAAATAAATAAATAAATAAATGAATAAATAAATAGTGAAAGGATTAATGAATGGATATATATATTAATGAAAAAAAAAGTAATATTTTAAAATAATATATAATATAGTAAATAAATGGAATATATAAATGAATGCCATAACCGAAATTATATTTAATAAAATTGATTATTTATTTTATTATAAAAGCTAATATTGATTATTTATTTTATTAATAAAAACATAGATTTTCTTCTTTTTTTTTTTTACAATTTTTTAATTATGCTTTATTTAATTAATAAAATATTTATTATATATTTATAAATAATTTAATATAAATAAATTTGAATGATGAGGAATATAATAAATTTAATTTTATATCTATTTTCTATTTCATTTTTTTTTATTCTATTTTTTATTCTATTTTTTTTTATTTTTTTTTTTATATTAAAATTTTTATTTTTTTTTTTTTTTTTACTTTTAGATATATTAACAATTTTAATGCATAAATATATATTATATATATTATATTAATACTAGAATATAATTTTATTCCATTATTTAATTTATTATAATAAATTAATATTTTAATATCTGTTTAATATAATATAATAAATAATTTTTAATATAAATGTAAATGTATTCTATAATATAAATGTGTGAATTCTATAATTTTAAAGATAGAAATATAATATATTAATTTTAATTTTTAGGTTTATTAAAAATGTTTTAAATTTTTATTATATTTATCATTTATATTATTTAGTAATATTAAATAATAATTAATTATATTTATTAATAAAAAGATAATTAATATTTTAATAGAATTTTTAGTTACTCAATAAATTAAGAATACTATTTCAATTTTTTAATTTTTTCTGTTGAGTCTTCAAATCATAATTAGTAATATTATTCATTTTTTAATATATAGAATATATTTAAAGTTTTAAATTTTTAATAAATTTTTAATAAAAAGAAAGAAAGAAAGAAAGAAAAAAAAAACAATTCTTATAGAAAGTGGTTAAAATTAATCTTTTTTAATATAAATTTTAATAATAAAAACTTTTAATTTTTTTTTTAATATTTAATTTAAAGAAAAATATTTAAATATTAAAACAATTTTATAATTTATAAAATATAAATTAGTTTTGTTTTATATTATATTATATTACATTTTATTATATTTTATTATATTGTATTTTATTATTTTATTTTATTTTTATAAGCCATTTTTAAATAAATATATACTTTAACAATATACAAATAATATAATAATTAAAAAAAGAACTAAATACTTTTTTAATTACTTATTGGGAATCAAAATATAATAAAAATATGATATTAAAAGACAAATAACAAGAAAGAAAAAAATATTATATGAGTTTTTAATATATAATATTTAATAGTAGCAATTTAAATAATTAAATACTAATAAAATATTATATAAATAGTTTTAATTTAAAATAGTTTTAATTTAAAGTAGTAAGTTTTATATAATAATAATACATAATATTCCACATTAATTGTTTATATAAATACTTGCTAATCTTTTATCCTTTTCCACATAATTTTCCACATAATTTAATAAATAATAATATTATTATTTTATTTAGCATATTCCACATTTTAAATTACATTTTTACATTTTTTTTATTTAAAAAATATTTAGTGTATTCTGCATGAAAATTACTTCTTAATTATAAATAGTCCATCCTTAAAAAAAAAAAAAATAAAGCAAATAAAGATAAAATACAATAAAATAAAATAAAATAATAATTGTAATATTACTTCTACATATTACTCTTAGTATATTCTATATCAAATAATAACTCTATTTTTATATTATTTATTTATCAATAATGATGTGATATGACTTATAATATTTAATAAAAAATTATACTGAGAGAAATTATTATTTATTTTTAATCATGTTTGTCCCTTTAATAGTTTATTGAACCATTTATGTTAGTTTAATAGCTAGAAAGATAAAAAAATAAAAGTTTATTTTATATTTATTTGTTTTAATTTATTTTAACATTTTTTTTTTTTTTTTCATTTTTTTTTTCATAATTTTCATCATTTTCATTTATAAATTTCCGTTTTTTGTATTTTATATTAAGATTAAGATTGTGTTTTTTTCTATGTATTATATTATATTGTAAGAATTTT
>MCFG01000602.1:12500-24529 GCA_002104895.1 Anaeromyces robustus | reverse complement strand
TGGTTATTGATTGAATCATTTAAGTTTGTTGTAGACTTACTTTGGTTATTAATTGAATCATTTAAGTTTGTTGTAGAATTACTTTGGTTATTAATTGAATCATTAAAGTTTGTTGAAGGAGAAAATAGTTGATTTCTGATCTGTTGAAGTGACCTTTTACGAATATAATGAGTGCAATTACTATACGACAAGCTAGCATTTGAGATATATGATACAAATTTCTTTTTGAAATCATCGAATTTAAAGTCAGATGATAAAACTTTGATCCTAAAATACCAACCTCTAGAACACATAGATCATTTAACTGAAAGAATGTACTTGTTGAATTCCTTAAGATTTGATTCCAGAAAATCCATCATATATGCATTGGTCCATGAGTGAAGGCCATTGATGAAGATAATGCTAGTGTTGTTAATATCAGTTCCATAACAGCGGAATCCACGAACAAAAACATTGCTATTTTCGTTACTATTATAAAAATTTCGTACCATTATGATCTATATTTAATATTGATGAAAAAAATAAAAAAAGTAAAATGAAAGTACTAAACTAAAAAAATCGAGTTAAAAATGTAGACTAGTAATAACTGAATGTAAATTTTTTCTTTTTTTTTTTTTTCTTTTGTTTAAATTTATCAATTGTTTATCTTCTTTACTCTATTATAAAAACACTTGTAGAATATTGATAGTTGTTATAAAAATCTCTTTTTGCGAATGTAAATATATTTGAAATCTTGTAAATTCTTAAATTCATGAAAATTAAAAAAAAAGTTAAAGGTGAAGAACAATAACTATTCTAAATTCTAATAAAGTATAAGCACATGCTTTTGAGTGAATCAAGCTTATACAATAATTAAAGCAATTACAATGGATTCATACAGTGATAATATACAGAAATACATGAAAGGTAAATTTAAAAGAAAATACAAATAATTCATTTCCTGCATATCCAACTTATACATATTATTAGAAAAAAGAACAATTATTGAGGAGACTTCATAAAATGCCCTTAACGTCGCCATGTATCGACAGGCATTTACCCTCTTCTGAGCATTCCAAATGAATGGAAGTACAGGTCCTCAGAAGAGGAAGAGGAAAAAAAAAAAAAAAAAAAAAAAAAGTAGTATAATAATATTTAAAAAACAATAAATCCATACTAGCTCTTAATTCTACATATAGAATTAAAGTAAAATTGATTTATCCTATTCCATTTGGGTCGGTAAATAGGATCGGCATTTGCCTTACTAGGTTGTCCTACTGTTTTATCAACATTGTCATTCCTTGGAGAGGCTGGTTTTGAATTTATTGAACAATATATGTTGTCTTTTACAGAGAACAGGCAAAATATCATTCAATAGAGCCGCAAATCACAACAAGAATAGAGATTTTGTATATGTATCAGACTCAGTCTGATACTATGGACAATTACTAGTTATTTCATTAAAACCAGATTCTTTTTCACCAATTAAAAAATATAAATTCGGTATAATAAAAATAGTTCTAATAATGGAATATGTAATATGGATATTTTAGGAAATAGAAATATTGTTAAAACTCTTAACAACAATATTATTAAATAGAAATATTTGATTTATTATTCTTATATTTATAATTACTATCTAAATACTATCTTTTAGACATTAATTCTTTACAATTTGATTATATAAATATAATATAAATTTCATCTTTCGTTTTTTATTTAAACAAAAAAAAGAAATAATAATAATAATAATAATAATATAATAATAAATCAAATACTGAACAACAAAAAAACAAATATCATATTCTACATATTTAATTATTAACCATTTTTACTTTCCTAAATGATTTACTCATTTTTCATTTATACTTTAGAAAAAAATATATTTTATCTTTATAACTTAATAAATTAATATATTCACATATAAAAAAAAAAACAATAATATACATAATATATAAAATATTTAATAATTTACGATTTCCATTTTCTATATACTTTTACATATATATATTTTGCTTCTTTTTTTTATAAAACAAAAAAAAAAAAAAAAAAAAAGCTTCGTATATTATCTTTAACTGTTTTTCTTCCTTTTATTAGATGTCATTATTACCATAAATTCAATCTCAAAATTTGAAATTATATAATCCGGTACTACAATTTTACAACATATTTTCAACCATATTACCATTTTTTCGTCAACAGTTTTCATATATACCACATATAAAAATTTCCTGTAATTTACAATCATTATAGAATAATCACACATTACTTGATTTTCTAAACACATAATTTATTCTTTTTATAATAAATATTTTAATATTTAAACTTCCAATTATTATCTGATTTAATTTTATTATTGGACAACGTTTAAATATAATACATTTTTTTGGAATATATAATATTAAATTTACTTTTCGGCGACCTATTTTTATTTAAAAAAAAATTAATTATTTACACATTTCAATATTTATATATTATCAACTAATATTTTTTGAAAATGATACTTACAACCTTGGTACCTCTTAAGAGACCAGTTCTTCTGGCAGCAATAAGACCAACCTTTTGACCAGCTGGAGCAGATCTTCCAAGAGTAGAAGCGTGACCAATGTGTTGATGGTTACCACCACCGTGTGGGTGATCTACTGGGTTCATAGCAACACCACGAGTCTTTGGCCAGCTGTTACGCTTAGCCTTGAACTTGTAGAAGGCACGACCAGCCTTTAAGAGTGGCTTATCAATACGACCACCACCAGCAACAATACCGATTTGAGCTCTGCAGGTATTGTCAATAACCTTCTTAGCACCACTTGGAAGCTTAATTCTAGTCTTACCATCTTCTGGACTGTGACCAATAATGGTAGCGTAGTTACCGGAAGTACGGGCAATACATCCACGGTCACCGGTCTTTTCTTCGACGTTACAGATGATAGTACCTTCTGGCATGGAAGAAACTGGAAGGATGTTACCAACAGTAAGGTTAGCTATAATTTTTAAATTATATACAATTTAATATTATTTAGTTTTATCATATTTTAGGTATTTTTTATTTTGTTACATATTCATATTTTTTTTATATATTCATATATAGATAGATATTTAATTATTTATTGTATATATACCCTTCTTTCCGGCGTAAATGAATTGACCAGTGTACATTCCTTCAGTAGCGACCATAAGGGTAGAAACTAAACGGTACTTGTATGGATCACGGAAGACAATTCTGGCAAGTGGAGCGCCACGACCAGCATCATGAATAATTTCCTTAACAAGACCACGAACGTAACCATTTCTATTTTTTAATTTTGCAATTTATTTATATATTATTATGTAAATATAATTATATAATTTCATTATATATATATATTTAATTAATATACCTTTCGGCGAAATCAAGAGGTCTCATTTGAGCAGCACCCTTTCTATGTTTGGTGTGGGAGGTGAAAATTGAACCCGCACCCTTACGTTGACCACGAATGACACGACCCATTTCGTATTACTACAAAATATAATTAACATAATTATAAAAATTAATATGAAATTCCATTCATTATTTTAAATAATTTCATCTATTCATCCATTCTTTTTATTCGTTTATTCATCCATTTCCAGAATAAACATATAATAATAATTAAAATAAAAAAAAAATTCATTCATCTCATTTTCAAATTATTTCATTCATTTTTTTATAAACATATTTATTACCTAATATGTTACGTGTATGTTAAAAAGAGAAAGATCTCAATTTTTCCTCAATTTTCAGTTATTTTGATAGCGTTTACAAAACAATAAAGATTGGATCATATTTAATAAAATTATTTATTAACCAATCATTAGAATATAAAAATGTATCATATACAAATAATAAAATATTATTAAAGGTAGTACAAAACTACATTACATTACTTTAATGTATTAAATATTAAAATAAAAAATTTAATAAATATTAAAAAAGAAAAAAAATTAAAATTTTCATTATTTATTATATATATTTATATATATATATTTTATTTATTAATCTAATTATAAAAAAAAACATTAAAAATTAATTATTAAATATAAGAAAATAAAGAATATATATATTGTGTAAATGATTTTTCATTAAAGATATAAATAATTAAATATATTTAAATGAAAATAAAATATATTTTCACATTAAAGCATTATTATCATTAATATATATAAAAAGAATTTATTTAGAATGATTATCATAAAGCATTGTTGTCATTAATATAATTATAAAAAGAATTTGCTTGGAATGATTTTGTATTCTGTTGAGAAGTAGTATTAATTAATTCAGATGGCATATACAAGTAATTTATATCAGAAGTATTATTATTTGTAACTATATTATTGGAAGATAATTGTTGATATAAATTTGTATCTGTAATTTCATGCAATGGCAATGTTGAGGTATATAATGAAATTGAAGAAGATTGTTGATTTAATTCATCATTAGAATCAAAAGAACCATTATTATCAATTAAATGCTTTGGTCGTGATGAATTTGTGTATTGAGGTGTTTGTCTAGATATTGAAACCAATGAAGAATTTGAATTTGAATTAGCTTGAGTTATATTTGGTGTAGATTGAGTAGATTTTAATGAATTTTCATAAAATGGTGATTGTGATTTATGCATAATTATTGAATTCTGTGCTTGCTGATAATCTGCTGAAACTGTTGGATTATAATATATATCATTATTTTCTGATCCAGAATTTTCGTCTTTAATTTTTGAACTTTCATTTTTTAATGGAATTGAACTAATATTAGTAATTGAATTATCAATATTATTAGATGGTTCAATAATATTAAGACTTAATGGTTCAACATCATTATTAAAATAAGGTAATTTATTATTTGTATTAAAATAATTTTGAATATTATTTAATATTGTAAGAAAATTAATCCAATTTGATGAGGCAATTACATTATCTGTTACAGTATCATTAAATGTTAACTGAGAATATGATAAAGAAATAGGACTTGGATCAATACCATATGCAATACAGGCGTATTCATAATTATAATCAAAAAATTTACAAATTTCAAAAAAGCGCTCTAAATAAATTCTGGCTATTCTCCATTGATCTCTTATACGAAGTAATAATGATAAATGAATAGCTAAAAATTTCTCATACTTTTTATCAGGTTTTAAAGAATCAATTCTTGAATTTAAAATATTAACTAAAATAACAATACAACTTTGAAATACACAAAAAATAAAAAAAGGTGAAATAATTGTGATATTATTTGTACTAATTAATTTATCAATTATTTTTGTTATAGCTTCTACGGACAATAAACATGTATCAAAAGAATGAGAAGAAAACCATTGATTTCTCACATTTAGAGCTATATCAATATTGGAATTTGCACTTTTACTTATAAGGGGCTGATGTAAAAGAATTAAAATAGTATAATATTTAACTAATAAAAAAGAATTTAACCATATTGTTTTAACATCAAAATCATAATTATCTATATCAATAATACTATCAGGTAATGATCTAAACCAATTTTTCAAAGATGTATCTAGTAATGTTACGTCAGAATCTGTTGTCACTGTATATTCATTATTTATTTTTTCATGTTGATGTTCTTTAAATGTTAAGACTTTTCCTAACAACGTACCCAAAATAATTTGCCTTGAAAATAAATTTAATTCGACTGAAGCTGGCATATAAGGTAAATCTGATTTAAAATAGATTTGCTGAAAATTTTGATTTTCATATTCTTCATCAGTTTTAATAGTTTCCCAAATTTTACTTTCTACTGGTAAAGTTATGTAAGTATCATTTTCATCAATAAGTAATGGTCTATTTGCAAAAGCACTAACATATTTATCCTATATATGAATTTAATATTAAAAGTAATAATAAAAATAATAAACAACAATATATATGAAGTTTATATTTATTAATAATATAAATTAATAATAAAATAAAATAAAATAAAATAAAATAAAATAAAATAAAATAAAATAAAATAAAATAAAATAAAATAAAATAAAATAAAATAAAATAAAATAAAATAAAATAAAATAAAATAAAATAAAATAAAATAAAATAAAATAAAATAAAATAAAATAAAATAAAATAAAATAAAATAAAATAAAATAAAATAAAATAAAATAAAATAAAATAAAATAAAATAAAATAAAATAAAAATAAATAATAAAAATAAATAATATATATATTTATATATTTATATATCAAATATATTTTTACTATCAATGCTTAAAAAAAAAATAGGCTTTTACATTTAAATAACAAATCCACCATAGTCTCTTTCTATATTCCTTTTCAAAAGGACCGATAGAACTTTCATCTAGAGTAGAAATTTCACAATTATATTTTAAAAGTTGTGCCATTCTATGTGCCATTCCAGAATATATCCTACATAAGTATATAATTTATTTAATAATAATTATAATATTATATTAATTTAAATTATTTATACTAACCATTCAGATGATCCTATTGACATTCCAGAAAAATGAACTGACAAAATTATAACTGCTTGTAAAGTTTCCATTGATGGTTTATCTAGATTTTTTTCAAGTAATATTTTTACTTTCTTTAATAATACCGATTCAGGGTAATAATTATCAGGATTATCAATATATCTAGTAGATATTAAATATATAGCATAAAGGAGAAGGGATGAAACTTTATTTATTGGTTGTAATTTATCATAAAAAGTTAATTTATGAATAACTGGCATATGGGTATTTACAGATTTGAAAAAAATTTCAATTAATGGCATAATAACTTCTGTTTCTTCTTCCTCTGGAATTTCATTATTTATATTTTTATCATTATCAAAAGAATTATTATTTTTTTTCTGATTTTCAATATTATTGTTAACTGATGCCTGTAAAACTGTTTTTTTTTCTGATAAATTAGTAGTATTATTAATTTTTGAATTAAAATCTATTGTCTGTTGATTCGAAATACAATTAATTCCATGATCCATTAAAAAAGATTCCATATCACGTAATTTTTTTTCCATTATTCCTACATATCCAGCTCTTGGTCCACGTTTCTTTGTTCTTGGAGAAAATACGCATGGTATTTTTGAATATTCACAATTAGAACAAGGATTTCTTCCATCACATTTTATTTTTTTTTTATGGCAAGCATCACAAGCTTTTGATGATCTTTTTCTTTTTGATTTTACAACATTATTTCCGCAATTTTCTTCAATCATTTTATTATAAATTGGAGTAAAATTGTTATAATTTTGAATACAATAATCTATTGAAATTATACATTAAAGACATTAACACTTTTAATAAATAATAATAAAATAAAATATCAATATATATAATAAATTTACTATATTAAATTACTATATATATATATATTAAGATATATTGAATTAAAAATATAAGTTTTTAATAAAGAAATAATAATGGTGAAAAACAAAATAAAAGCAAGTTAAAAATATATATATATATATATACATACAATTTAAAATTGTATTTTACATCTTAAACTCTCTTATTTATTTATATATATAATAATTTTATAAAAATGTAAAATTAATATAAAAAGGATAAATATATTATTAATTTTTAATTAAGGTTAAAAAATTTATAATTACAATAAACATAACTTCTCTTATTTATTTATATATATAATAACTTTATAAAAAAATATATAGTAACTATGAAAAAGGATAAATATATTAATATATATTATTATATTGATTAATAAGGGTTATGTTTTAGTGATTATTAAAAATTAGTAAGTATAATTTTAAATTGATTATAATAATAATAAAAAAAAAAACAATTTATGTTTATTTTTATAAGTAAAATGTTTCATCATTTTTTTTATTTTTCCCTTTTTTTTTTATTATTGATATATTAAAAAATAGTATACATATATACTTTAATTTTTTAGTATTTACATTTGATTATATATTTAAAAAAATTGGATCATGGTAATGTTTTTTCAAAATTAATTATAAAAAATATGTCAGTAAAGTTAACTTTAAAAAAACAACAATAATGGTAATTATAACAACAGAAATAATAATAATAGTAAAAATAACAAATATGATATTTAAAGACAAGGAAGTTAGGTATTCTTTTGTATGTATAAAGAAGTTAATTTATTGTATGTAAAATAAAACTTTTTAATTATTTAATAATTAATAAATCATAGAAGTAATAAATTTATCGATTTTTTATAATATATAAATAGAAAGATAATAAATATTTTTGTAAAATTTAAATGAACTTATTAATTATTAAATTTTTATGAAATTTTTATGAAAAATAAAGATATTCATATTTTTAATATTTTTATCATTTTTTACTTGTTTCATTTATTTTTATTTATTGTAATTTGGTATTAAATGATTGTGTATAGAAATATACGAGAATGTCAATAATGATAACATTGTAGAACAGCCAAACAAGAAATTATTAATCTAATTGGAATCAATCCATTTACTTTAATTTTTATTAACTACTTTCAAATTTATTATATATTTTTTAAAAACTTCTTTCTTAGTTAATCTTGATATATTAAGATTATTTATTGTTCTTCTCTTATTATATTTTTACTATTCTATATTTTCCAATTTTAGTATTATTATTTTATCATTTTATTTTATTACATTTTTTATAATTTTTTTTTATATTTTTTTATTGTTTTTATTAACTATTGTATTATAATATAAAAATTGTGTTCATTATAAAAAATTAATTATTTTTAAAATTTATCATGTGATCTAAAATAATCATAATAATGATAAATTTTAATAATAGTAATAAAATTAATATTTTAATTAACATAATTTTTTTTTATATTATAAATACTATGAAATATAAAATCTTATAAGAATATTTGTAATTGATTTAATATGTTAATTTTTTACAATAAAAGGAAGTAATTTAAGAATAAATTTAAAATACTAATATAGTAATAAGTATTTTACTTTATTTTGTTAAAATTAATAATAAGTAAAAGTAGATAAATAATTAATTTAATAATTAACTAATTAATTGATTTATTAATTAATTAGGTAATTAGATATATATAATTAATAACAATAATATTTAATAATTTAATAATAGTAACAGTATCATTATAAGTAATAATATATTGTAAATATTACAATAGTGCTTGCATGAATAATAATCTAGTAAATAATGTTATATTATTTATGAAATTAATAATTATAAATAATATTTTTATAATTTAATATTCATACAGGATTTAAATAAATTATTTACTTCAAAAGATTTAGTTTGTTATTAATTTATAATACCTTTTTTTTTTTGGAATAATGAATTATTATATAAAATTTTATAATAATTATATTAATATCACTATTATAGATTTATAATTGTTAAAGTTATCAATAATTATTAATTATTATAATTTAAAATTTAAAACAAAATAAATAATTCAATTATTGTATATAACATTTTTTTTAATTTAAAGAATTCTTATTTATTTAATTAAAAGTCATTTATTATAGATTTTTATTTATTTATTTATTTATTTATTTATTAAATTCATTTATTAATTATTAACTTATTCAAGAAATATAAACTTTTAATGTTTAAGAATTTTTAAATATATATTAGAATAAAATATATTATAAATTTTTAATAATTAAAGAATATTTAAACATATATTAGAATAATATATATTTTATAAATATAAAAATATTTTATATAATTAATATTATTAATTATAATAATAACAAATATTAATTAAAATAATTATAAAAAAGTAAATTTAATTTTAAATGTCAAATAAAAATTCAATAAATTTAAATAATACTAATTATATTTTAAAAAATTCAATTGATTCTTCAAGAATAGAAGAATTAAGTAGTGATTATAGTTCTTCATCAAAGGAATCATTTATTCCTTCACCTTCAAATAATTCAAATTTTAGTAATTCTCATAATAAAATATTTCAATATGATACTAATAGTGAAAATGATATTAATTCCAATAAAAATGGTAAATATGTTATAATGTTTATATATATAATATTTATTATATAATATTTATAGCTTTTATATTTTTAAAGGACTTATTGTACAGGGTATGAATTTTCAAGATTATTCTTCAGATGGTTCAAGGTATCAGATATATAAGCAAAATGAAGAAAGAAATAATCGTCAAGGAAGATTACTTCTTGTATCGTTATTAGAAAATTTCTGTTCCATGTATGATCAATCACCCCAAATTAATCAACAATTATTTTATGTTATATGCAAACAATTGTCAAAAATGGGTGTAAGATAAGATATTAATAATAATAGTAATAATAATAAAGTTGATTCTCATATTATTAATAATTATTTATAATTAAATAGATAATTGAGGAAGAAGATTTCATGGAAGAGTTAGCTTCAGTACGGTCAACATATAAAAAAGCATTTAAACAATTAATAATACAAGCATTAGTTGCTATAAGGGTAAATCTAAGAGTTATTTTATTTATATCTATTTATTATATACGTATTTTACAATAATTATATTTATATATATACTTTATATGAATTATAGGAAGAAAATCTTTTTTCTTCAAGGACTTTATTAATGCCACCATCTGCAGAAAACTCATCTCCTTCAACGTCAAATGTGGAAAATTTACAAGGGTATTTTAATATTTCTTTACTTTATTAATAGTAGTAAACTAATTTATTTATATAAATTAACATTATTTTAATTTTAAAATTTATTTAGTTCTATAGAAAGTTCATTACCAAATTTTAATTCGGTAAATGATACAATGAAGAATTGTAATATTTTGGATTTACTTGATTATGGGAGAAGTCGTTATTTGGATGATTTTGTTCAAATACAGAGATTGGGAAAAGGTGCATTTGGTGCTGTATTTGAGGTATAATAAATATATATATTCTAATTCAGTTATTAATAATATTTTTAATAATTATATAATATAATTATTTAATTTTGCTTTGTATGCATGTTTAATAGGCAGAAAATAAACTTGATGGTTTAAGATATGCTGTTAAAATTATTAGGATACCTTCACTTAAAGATTTATTTATTGATAAAGTATTTTATTACAATTTATATTATTATTATTATCCATTGTTCATAATAATTAATATTTTGTACATATAAATATTAAAATCTTTTTTATTTTATTATTATAATTTATATAATTATTATTATATTTCATTATATTTATAAAGATATTGAATGAAGTGAAATTTTTAGCACGATTAGATCATAAAAATGTTGTAAGATATTATTCAGCATGGTTAGATAATGATTCAACAGTTTTTATAATTAGTGATGATGAAGAGGATGAATATTATGAAAAGGATGAATTAGAGAATATTTTTTATGGAGCTTCCAAAAATAAAAATGATAATAGAAAATTTCTTAATGAACCATATTTAATCGGGAATAAAATGCAGATCGAACCTTCTTCATATAGTAGTAGAGGAATTTATATAGAAGAATTAGATTCAACAGAAGCATCAGAATTATCGTATAAATCGTCAAAATTATTTGAAAAGCGTAACATATATTCATCATCTCAAAAATCTTTGTTTAATTTAAAATCAAGTTATAAATCAAACCAATCGTTAGGTAGTTTCAGAAGCAATTTAAATAATAAAAATTTTAATAAACAAGGTTTTTTCGGAATTGTTAATAATAATAATAATAATAATAACAACAGCAAGAGTAACAATACCAGTAATAACAATAATAATAATAATAATAACAATAACAACATTAATAATAACAATAATAATAATAACAGCATTAATAATAATAATAATAATAATAATAATAATAATTATAATAATAATAATGCATATGATAACAACGGTAATGTTATTAATCATAATCATAATCATAATCATAATCATAACCATAATCATAATCATAATCATAATCATAATCAAAATCATAATCCTAATCAAAATAATAATAATAATAATAGTAATAATAATAATAATAATTTTAAATCAATTACAGAAGATATAAGTTATAATAATAATAAAACCAATACTATCGTGAATACAAAACATTATA
>MCFG01000602.1:0-10000 GCA_002104895.1 Anaeromyces robustus | reverse complement strand
ACTTGGAGATTTTGGTCTTATGACATCTGATATGAAAAATGAATTAGGAAAATTTAACAATAATAAAAACAAAAAGAATGAAGTATTTTTTAATTCTGATAATCAAAGTATACCCAGCACTTTTGAGAACTCTGATATTAACGATGACTCAAAATGCATGAAATTAACAAACTTTCTACCAAAGTCATCACATACTATTGGTATAGGAACAATTAGTGTAAGATATTAATATTCATTAAATTATATAATATAATAAAAATAAAATTTCAAATATATTTATATGTTATTTATTTTTTATTTAATTCCACTTATTTTTATATTTTATTTATGCATTAATTTATATATATATTTAATTTTAGTATGGTTCTCCTGAACAGTTGGATGTTAATAATACTAGTCCTTCTAATTATACTGTACAATCTGATATATATCCATTGGGTATAATTCTTTTTGAATTATATTTCCCATTTTCAACTGCTATGGAAAGGGCTAAAGCATTTTACGATTTAAGAGAAAAACAAATATTGCCTGAAAAATTTGTAAAGAGGTGGCCACAGGAAGCAGCACTTGTGTTATGGTTAACTCAAAAAGATCCTAATAAACGTCCAACAATTAATGAACTTTATGAATGGAATATTTCATCAATATTAAATTCAAAATTTTCTACAACAAGAATATCGTCTACAGCTAATGGTATTACAAATTCATTAACACAATCATCAATGGATCTTAATAATAAAATTAAAGACTCTTTAACAAGTGAAATTGTAATAAATGAGGAAATTGATAATCAAAAATATATTAATATATATTCAACACATGTAAGTTTTATTAGAATAAAGATAAACATTTTATATAATTGATATCTTTTATTGATTTATATATTATATTCTAATAATATATATATAATTTTATTTTTATTAAAATAACAATAGAAGGGTCAAAATAGTGAAGATATGTTATTATTGTCTAATTTTTTAGAGTTGTCTATGAAAGATAAAATTATAAAGTCAAAAGAAGAAGAAAATTTAGCTTTAAAAAAACGAATTAAAGAATTGGAACTTCAATTATTAAATGCTAAAAAAGAAAATAAATAATTTATTATAAATGAATTTTTGAGTTATTAATTAGTATTAATAATTTACTCATAAATAAATCATACCAAACCAAATCGTATCATAAAGCACAAGATACAAAGTAAGCAAAAATAATTAAAAAAATAATTATATTATACTGTTAATTTTGATCATTTGATCATATTCATTAAATTAATTATAGAGGTAATAATTTAGAAATATTATTATTAATTATAATAGTAGATAATAAAGAGTAAGTGATAATAATAATGGTAGATAATAAAGAATTAGTAGTAAGTAATAAATAGTAAATAAAAATAATAAATAATAATAATAATAAATAAATAAATAAATAAATAAATAAATAAATAAATAAATAAATAATAAATAAATAAATAAATAAATGAATAAATAAATAAATAAATAAATAAATAAATAAATAAATAAATAAATAAATAAATAAATAAATAAATAAATAAATAAATAATAAATAAATAAATAAATAAATAAATAAATAAATAAATAAATAAATAAATAAATAATAATAATAATAATAATAATAATAATAATAATAATTATAATAATAATAATAATGATAATAATAATAATAATAATAATAATGATAATATTAATAATAATAATATAATTATAATTGATAAAAATCTGTGTTAAATATGAAGTAGGGTAAAATAATTTAAAATATATTAATAAGCAATTTCCTATAAATATTTTATTATAATTTAGCTTATAATTTTATTTTGTTTTTATGGATGAAATAATATTTAATTTTATTGGTTGATACTTATTTGTATTTTATATTGTAATTATTAATAAATAAAAATAAATATTTAAAATAGAATTATAGGATTTTTAATATATTATTAATTTTATAATATATTATTAATTATACTGTAAAATATATTGGCTAATTTTCAATAATTTATTTGATGGTTGTCACATAACTTTTTTTTATATTAATAAAATTTTATATATTATAATTACAATATATTAGTATATGAATAGTAGTGGAAATATATATTAAATAAATTAAAAAAAGTGAAATATATTAATATTATATTAATATAAATAATATGATATAATAATATAATATAAATAAATAGTTATTAAAAAAATATTTTTTGTTTACCAAGGTTGATTTTATATATAAAGATAATATAAAATAAAAATTAAAACAGGTTTACTTTATTTATTTCTTACTTTATTTTTAAAAAGATAATTAGAGTTTTAAACGTAGATATTATTTTTATTATTGCTATTATTATCTTTTTTTTTTTTTTTTGTAAAACACTTAGAAAACAATCTATTTATTTATTTACTTATTTTTCGCATTTAATAATAATAATAATAATAATAATAATAATAATAATAAAAAAGTATAATTTAATTGTTATTAGATTTTTTATTAATATATTAAAATATAAAACTTAATAAAGTAGTTTTTTTTTTTTTCTATTGAAAGTAGATTATAGATTATTTATAAATATTGAAATAAAATAAATAAAATAAGTAAAATAAATAAAATAAAAAAAATAATATATATATGATAATAATAATAAAAATATAACAATAATAATTAAAATGATAAAACATCAGAATATTTATGAAACCAATAATGATTGCTTTTAACAAACATTTAGTTTAATCAGAAAAAATTAACATTTTTATTTTTAAAAATACATCAATTATTGATTAATAGATGAATAAATAAATTACTTTAAACAAAAATTTAGTTTATAATTAGAAAAATTTTAATAAATATTAAATAATAAATAAATAATAAATAATAAATAATAAATAATAAATAATAAATAATAAATAATAAATAAATAAATAATAAATAAATAAGCAGACAAATAAATAAGCAGACAAATAAATAATTATTAATGAATAATTATAATAAAAATTTAATCTCATATAATGCTATTAAATAATATTTTAATTTTAAAAGAAAATGAATTAAAAATAATTATTAAATATTTTACTTATATTTTTAAAATTATTATATATAATATGAATGATATAAAAATTAATTTTAATATATTATAGAAAAATGTCTGATATTCGTCGTAAATTAGTTATTGTTGGTGATGGTGCTTGTGGAAAAACTTGTTTATTAATTGTATTTTCCAAAGGAACTTTTCCAGAAGTAAATATATTATATAATAATAATTAAAATAAATGCTTTTTTTTTTATATTTTTGTAATAACTATATAATTAACTAAATAATAAACTATTTTGTTTTTACCTTCATTATAATAAATAAATAAATAAATAAAAAAATAAATAAATAAATGAATAAATAATAATTTTTTTTATTTTTTTTAAATATAGGTTTATGTTCCAACTGTTTTTGAAAACTACGTAGCTGATGTTGAAGTAGATGGAAGACATGTTGAACTTGCATTATGGGATACAGCTGGTAATATAAACAATAAATAAACAAACAGACAAATAAATAAATAAATAGATAAATTTGTAAATAAATTAGTAAATAATTAAACAAATGAACCAACAATAAACAAATAAACAAATAAATATATAATAATAATAAATAATAAATAAATAATAATTATGATAAAACAATAAATAATAATAATAAATAATAATAATAAATAATAATAATAAATAATAATAATAAGTAATAAATAATAAATAAATAATAATAATAAATAATAATAATAATAAATAATAAATAATAAATAAATAATAATGATGATAAAGCAATAAATAATAATAATAAATAATAAATCATAATAATAAATAATAAATTAATAATAATGATGATAAAATAATAAATAATAAATAATAAATAATAAATAATAAATAATAAATAATAAATAATAAATAATAATATAATAAATAATAAATAATAAATAATAAATAATAATATAATAATATAAAATAGGCCAAGAAGATTATGATCGTCTTAGACCACTTTCATATCCAGATTCTCATGTTATTTTAATTTGTTTTTCAGTTGATTCTCCAGATAGTTTAGATAATGTTGAAGAAAAATGGATTTCTGAGGTATTACATTTTTGTCCAAATTTACCAATTATATTAGTTGGTTGTAAGAAGGATTTAAGAAATGATCCAAATATTATAGCTGAATTAAAAAAGGTTAATCAACAGCCTGTTTCATATGAACAAGTAAGTTTTGTATAAGTACTAGTGTTAATATTTTTTATTGTATATTTTTCTGTGTTTATTTATTATTTATAATTTATAATTAATATATAAAGGGTAAAAGAGTTGCAGAAAAAATTGGTGCTTATAGATATTTAGAATGTTCTGCAAAAGATAGAAATCCAGAAACTAATGGTGTTCAAGAAGTTTTTGAGTGTGCTACCCGTGCAGCATTAACTGTTAAGAAAAAGAAGTCTAGTAATGGCTGTATTCTTTTATAGATTATTTAGAAAATATTATATAATCATATTATAATAGAATATAATAAAAATGTTATATATTTCTATATATTTCTATATATATTTTATATAGAGATGTATAATTTGCTTATATAATAAATATATTTATTATATATATTAATTCATAAGTAAAAGTAAAAAACAAAATATATTGAAACAATCAAACAATATAAATAGGTTTGAAATAAAAAAAGTTTAAAAAAACAAAATTAATACAAAATATACGTAAAAATATATAATAATTAAACAAAAGATTTTTATTCCAATTTTATTATATTTTCTATTTTATAATTAATTTAAGTTTTATAATAAATTTGTCAACAATGTTTATAATAAAAATATAAATAAAAAAAAATAAATAAATAAATAAATAAATAAAATTATTAATATATAATTCAAAATATTAGTAAAACATAAAATCATAAAATAATAATAATAATAATAATAATAATAATAATAAAAAGAAAATAAAAAGTAAAAAATAAAATAATAATAATAATAATAAAAAAAAAAAAAAAAACAATAGCAATAAAAAAATTTAATAAAAATAAAAATAAAAATAAAAAAAAGAAAACAATAAAACAAAACAAAACAGAAAGAGGAATTAGTATAATAAAATTAATATAATAATAATAATAATAATACTAATAATAATGAAATTATTATAATAAAGTATTAAGAAATCAAAAATAAAAATTAGTAATAGTCATCAAATAGAGATATTTGTAAATATAAATATATTTCATTTGTTTATTTTTTTTTTAAAAAAAGTAAAGAATTTAAATAAATTTATATATAATAAATATATTATAACAAATAAATATTAAAAGAATATTTAATATTAAATGAATAAATAAATAAATAATAAACAAATAAAATAAAATAAAATAAAATAAAATAAAATAAAATAAAATAAAATAAAATAAAATAAAATAAAATAAAATAAAATAAAATAAAATAAAATAAAATAAAATAAAATAAAATAAAATAAAATAAAATAAAATAAAATAAAATAAAATAAAATAAAATAAAATAAAATAAAGTAAAATAAAATAAAGTAAAATAAAATAAAGTAAAATAAAATAAAATATTATAACCTTGGGATAAATAATAATAATAAATCATATTAAATATATTTTTAATTATTTATTAATATATATTATCATTATTTACAACATAATAGAAAATATTATTCTCTTTTATTTATTTATTTTTATCTTTTTTAGTAATAGTAAATATTTTTTTTTTTTTTTTTTTTGATATTTTTTTTTTTTTTGATATTTTTTTTTTTTTTTTTTTTTGATATTTTTTATTATTAAATATTAAAGTATTATTTATCATTTAATGATTATATATATACTTGTAATATTTAAGAGAATTATTAGAATTATTATATTACTTTTAAATAATAAAAATTTAGTTTTATAATTAATAATATTTCTACATATTTTTAATAAATAATATAAAATATAAATTATAAAAATATTGATTATTTTCATTAATATATAATTGTTTTATTATATATTTAATAATATTTATTGGTAATAAAAATTTTATATTATATTTAATAAAAAATGACAAATAGAAATAATTTTAATTAAATTAATCTAAATTTTTTAGTAGTTTTTTTTTTTTTTTTTTTTTTTATATTTTTTCATTTAAAATATAAAAAGAGAAAAAGTGAATTATATAATTATGATATAATTATAATTAAAATAGTATAAAATAAAATAATAATAAAAGATATATATGTTATATAATAGAAATAGAAATAAAAAGAATAATAATAATAATAATATTAATAATAATAAGAATAATAAGAATAAGAATAATAAGAATAATAAATAAATAAATAAATAAATAAATAATTAATTAATTAATTAATTAATAAATTAATAATAAAATACTAAATAATAAATAATAACTAATAATATAATAAAGCAGATTTCTTGGGAATAGAATTACACTTAAACATTTTTTAGTAAAGAAATAATAACTATAATATAACAAAAAAAAAAAAAAAAAAAAAATAAAGAAATAAAAAAAAATAAAAATAAAAATAAAAATAAAAATAAAAATAAAAATAAAAATAAAATAAAATCAAGAGTAATATATGTTTATGTTTCATTATTAAAAATGGGTTTAGGCTTAATACATAAAATTCCATTATTATTTGGAAAAAAGAAAGTTGATAATAATATAGCAAAAATTCAAAGAAGGAAAAATGCTCTAATTATATTTCAAAAGAAAATTTTAAATAAAACGTAATGTTTATACTTTAATATTTTATTCTTAATAGTATTTTTTTCTATAATCGAAACAAATTAATAATTATATAAATATTTTTTGTAGTTTTATTCTTTATATTATTGGTATAATATGGCTACTTTTATTACCATCTAAAATAGTGCATAATACTTCGAAAACTCAAGAAAATGCTTTATTAGCTGGTCAAGTTAATACTTATTATGGTAGTCAAGAAACTTTAGTGGAAATGGAATACGCAACGAAGTTGAGAAATACAACTAAGTATATATATATATATATTTAATTATTTTATTTATATATATTTTTTAATTTTTAAAATTATTTATTATTTAATTTATAACAGCTTTCAGGAATTTATTTATAAAGAAATGAATAATTTTGGCTTATTATCAGAGATCCAAAATTTCTCTTTCAATTCTTCAATGGGGAATCTGGTATAATAAATGTTTTTAATATAATTATTAATTTTAATATATTTAGTTAGAGATATATAAGTAATAATTATAATAATAATAATAATAATAATAATTGATTATTAAATAGAATATGCATAGAATATTAATTTTTTTTTTTTTTTGTTATATTGTATTTTTTTATTAAAATAGAAAATTAAAGGTGCTAATGTTTATGGTTTATTTAAATCACCAAGAAGTGATGGATCAGAAAGTATTGTATTATCTGCCCCGTGGACATGTTCTAAGGATGAATGTATATTTTTTATTGATTTTTTTTTTTAAAATTATTATTATAATTTACTATATAAAAAAGGTTTTGTTATAACCATTATTTCATTAAGCATTTTTATTTTTTGAATATTTAATTTTATATATATATTTTTTATCTTTATATTAGTAAATACTCATGGTGTTGCTTTTCTTCTATCTTTGATAAAATATTTTATTAGTAAAGTATTATATATACATTTCATATAAATCAATAATATAATGTTAATATATAAATAAATATTTAAATAATATTATAGAACAAGCATATTGGGCAAAAGATTTAATTTTTGTTGTTTATGACCATAATACTGTTGGTGCATCTGCATGGCTTCAAGCTTATCATTCATTACAAGATAATGGTAATTATATATAAATTATTAATATTTATTTATATTTGTATTATTTTTAAATGTTATATTTATATTTGATTATTCTTATTCATTTTTTTGCTAAATATTTAATTAGATATAAAATTTGAATCACTATCCTATAAGTCAGGTGTAATTCAAGAAGCCATTAATTTTGAACTTTGTACTCCAAATGGATTATTTAGTTCTGTGGGATTATATTTTGGTAAATATTTTATATGCAATTTACATATATATATATATATATATATATATATATATTAACAATTAATTTTATTTTATTTTATTTTATTTTATTTTATTTTATTTTATTTTATTTTAGAGGGTTCAAATGGCCAATTACCAAATCTTGATATAGTAAATACAGTGTTTAAATTAGCTAATTCTGTAAGACTACCAATTTCAATATTTGATTCTACTGTGAAGAAATATCAAAGATTGGATGATAAATCTTATTATATAGAATGCGCAAAAACTTTATTGAGAACAGCAAAGCATCAACTTCATGGAATTCCATTGAAGGCTCATGGTGTTTTTGTAAGGTAGTATAATATAATAATGGGTTAAAATATTTTTATATATAGTATTTATTTTTGATTTTTATTTTTATTCCGTTATTTTTCAAATTTTAAGGTATAAAATTGATGCAATTACTCTTCATGGAAATAACAATAAAGAAGAAAAATCATCATTTGGAATAAAGCCTATTGGAACGTTAGTTTATTTATATATATAATAAATATATAACTAATAATTATAATTTTTAGTTAATAATTATGTATTTACATCATATTATTATTATTATTATTATTATTGCTATATTAATAACAATTATTATTATTTAGTTATACAGAAGGTCTAGTTCGTAGTTTTAATAATTTGCTTGAAAAATTACATCATTCTAATCATTTTTATATGATTCCATATTCTGGTTATATTCTTGATGTCGGTTATTTTTATCCTCCAGTTGTTTTGTTAGCTGGTTTTTTAGCATGCAAAGTAATAATATGTGATAATAAAATATAACAATAAAATATTATAATAATAAAATAATAATAATTATAATAATTATAATAATAAAATATAGTAATGAAATATTATAATAATAGAATAATAATAATCATAATAATTATAAAAAAATTGGTCTAATTTTTTTCTTTTAAATATCAATTTAAAATATATTAATATTAACATTATTAATGTTAATGTAAAAACATATTAATTAGTCTTATTTAATTTGGTTGAATTCCGGTGATAAAGATCCATTACAACCTTTACCAGATAATGTAAAATCAGTACAAATTTTTGATGCTGCTGAATCTAAAGGCATCTTAATTGATACTTTTCCGGCTTTTTCAAGAAGAGATAGACCAATTATTCAAGCAACATCAATTACAGTTTTAGCATTTGTTTGTGGTATTTTGTGTATATTTGTTCCTTATTTATCATGGAAAGTTATTGATGTTTTTGGCTTAAATCAAAATATGGTAATTTTAAATTATAAATTTAAACAATTAATTCTCATTATTTTATTTCATTATAAATTAATTATTTTTATAATTTACTTATATGATTTCAATTTTTATTGGGTATCTTTATTTTTTTTTGTTAGGTATTTACTTTAACTGTTTGTTTATCTTTAATTTTAATTGTGTGTATATTGAAGCCTGCTATACCATTTATCAGAACTATGTTAATTTCAGATGAAAATGATGAATTAAATTCAAATCAAGAAGAAATTAATAAACAACCTCAGCCAAAAGATCCAGTGCCAGATTGGCATTTAATAAAATGTTTTTCATGTGCTATTTTATGTTGTGTTTTGAGTACTTTTGGATTAATTAGTTATGGTTTATCAATTCTTTTTGGTCTTATTTCAACACCAATATACTCTTTTATTAAACCGACAAATAATCGTATTCTTAATATTATTCAATATGTTGCTTTAATTATTATATCACCAGTTGGTATATTATATATAGCATCTTGTATAACTAATCTTTCACCAAATCAATTATATTTAAATTTGATTCATGAAAGTGAATTATATGGAACATGGATTTTACCATTTATTTATTTCTTTTACTTACCTATAAATATTTGTCATTTTATTATA
>MCFG01000601.1:0-24550 GCA_002104895.1 Anaeromyces robustus | reverse complement strand
GAAAGAAAAAAAAGGGAAAAAGAATACAATTCATAATATTAAAAATATTAAATTAATTATTAATTATTTAATTATTTAATTATTTAATTATTTAATTATTAAAATGTTTAAATTTAAACAAAAAACAAAAAAAGAAAAAAGAAAAAATGAATAAATTGATATTATTTTATTTAATTATTTTATTTCATATTCTATTTTTAATATTTTTAATAATATGTATTAAAAAAAGAGAGAAAATAGAAAAGAGAAAGAATAGGAATGTATTTAAATAAATAAATAAATAAATAACAGTATCATATATCATTAATAAAATAGTTTAGTTTAGTTTACTGTGGCAATCAAAAGTGTTATTAAATATGTTTATTTAAAAACATTGTATGAACCTCTTTATATTTAAATATAGAAAAGAAATATTAAATATGAAATATATTTTGGGTATGTTGTTGTTGTATTATTACACTTGTAATATTGTAATATATGTCTAAGTAAGTCAAAAGAATTTTTCTTTTTTATAAAAATTAAAATAATTAAATAATTAAAAAAGTTATAATATATAAATAATATATTCCTAATATATACATAATATAATTAACTATTTAATTCTTTTAATTCTATTTGTTCTATTTATTTATTTATTTATTTTATTATAAATTATTCTATTCTAAATGAATTGATTAATTAATGAATAAATTAATTAATTAATGAATGAATTTTTTTGTTTTTCACTTTCAAAAAAAGTAATAAAATTTTTATGCCTTTGTTTTTTCTTTTTTTAATTTAATTTGTAATTATTATTTTGTAATTTGTAATTTTTAATTATTTTTTTGTAATTCTTAATTATTATTTGTTAATTTAATTTAATTTAATTTAATTTAAATTTTTTTTTTTAAAAAAAAAAAAAGTGATAAAAACGAAAAAAAAAACCACATGCTTTTGGGTTTTTTTTTTTTTTTTTTTTTTTTTTTCGTTTTTATCACTTTTTCTTAAAAAAAAAAATTTTTTTTTCTTTTTATGATGATGTCTATAAGGGTTAGGTATTTTTAAATCCATGAAGGAATGAATAAATAAATAAATAAATAAATAAATAAATAAATAAATAATAAAAAAAATAAAATTACTTAGGGTGTTTGTTAATTTCTTTGTCCGTCTATTGTTATTGTTATTATTAATATCAACATTAATAGTAATAATAATATTAATATTATTATTATTATCAATATTATGATTATTATTATTAATTTTTTATTATTATTAATATTATTATTAATAGAATGATAATGATAATGAAAATAAAAATTATCCATTTTTTTTTTATTTTTCATTTTTTTCATTAATTTATCCCAATAAAAAAAGGGAGAAAATAATTAATAATTTATTTATTTATTTATTTATTTATTTATTTATTTATTTATTTATTTACTTAATAATAAATAATAAATAATAATTAATGAATAAATAATAATAAATAAATAATAAAAAGGTAAAAAAAGAAAAGGATTTATATAATAATAAATAAATAACATTGATAATAACAACATTGATAATTATAATAATAATAATAAATAATAGTTAATTAATAATATTGAATAATATTGAATGATAAAAAAAAAAGTTGAATTTAATTTAATTTTATTATTTTCAAATGTGGAATGAGAAAAGTAATATTAAAAGTATTAAAATAAAAAAACTTTTTGTTATTCTTCTTTTTCATTTTAATTATTTTTAAATAATAATTAAAATGAAAAATAAAACTAACATAAAAAGACTTTTATTTTTATTAATTATTTTTCATTATTAAATAATTAATTACTTTCTTTTAAATTTTAAAAAAAAAAATTACAATATAAAATAAAAAAAAAATAAAAATAAATAAAAAGATATTTAATAAGAAATGATAAAATATAAATATTATAAATATAAATATATAAATAAATAATAAATATAAAAAAAAAAGATTATCATTATAATTTTATATGTAAGTATATATAAGAACTTTTTCTTTTCTTTTTCTTTTCTCTCTTTCTCTTTTAATATTTTTTTTAAAAAAAAAAAAAAAAGTTTATTAAAAATTACTTTTATTTTTATTTTTTATTTTTTACCCATTTTAAATTTTGAATTTTGAATTATTTTTTATTATTTTTTTTTTTATATCAAAAATTTTATTTTTTATTTTTTAATACTTTATCCATATATTACAATATATTATAATAAATTATAATTTTTATTAATAGTTTAATCTCATCTAAAATAAATCAAAATATTTTTTTTATATAATAATTAATAATTATTAATAATAATTATTAAAATTTAAAAATTTTTTATTCCCGGAATAAATCATAAATTTAAATCAAATTAAATGAGAATAAATTATCCGGAATAATTTTTATTTATTATAATTATATTTAAATTATATTATAAATTATATATAAAATATATATAAAATATATATAAAGTTTATTAGATATAAAATATAATATTTATATATTATAATGTATTATAATATATTATTTATTTAATTATTTATTTAATTATTTATTTATTCCGTTAATTACAGAATTTTTTATTTATTTATTTTATTAATAATTTAATTTTTTATAATTATTTTTTATTTTTCATTGTCATTTTTTCATTTTTTCTCTTTTTTTTTCATTTTTTCTCTTTTTTTCATTTTTTCTCTTTTTTTCATTTTTTCTCCAATATTCCAAATATTATTTTTATTTACTTAACATTATTCATTCATTAAATAATTCATTAATTCATTAATTAATTTATTAATTTTCTTTTTCTCAACTAACATTCATATTCAATTTTTTTAATTTTTTTAATTTTTTATATTTCAAATTTTTTTTATTATACTGTTGCTGCAGAAATTAATATGGGTTTAAAAAAATTTTCTTTGAGAATGAAAAAAAAATAAATAAATAATAAATATAAATAAAATATTAAAATATCAAGATAAAAATATTTTTTTTTTTTTTTTAAATTAAAAAGAAAAATAAAAAAAAAAATAGGTTAAGAATGTTTTAAAAAAATCATTATAATTTAAATTTTATTATCTCTCTCTATCTTTTTCTTTTTCTCTCTCTATCTTTCTATCTTTTTTTTTTTTTTATGTAATTATTTTAACTTTTATTATTATTAATTAATGCAATGTTTATCCTGTAATTTTTTTTTATATTTATTTATTTAATTAAAAATAAAAATCCATACATACATAAATGGGATTCGATAAAAATTATTTAAAATTAAAAAAAAAAAAATAGAAAAAAAAATATATATATATATATATATAAATATAATTATTAATTTATACTATAATATAATTTTAAAACTACCTTTATAAAATACAAAGTTAAAAAGAAAAAAAATAATACAATTCTTTTATATTATATATATACATCGTAAAGAATCAATATAAACTATTTTTTTTTATATATTGATAAAAGATTAATATTAATATATAACTAATTTTTTGAATATTTAATGGTTATAATATAATTCATTTAATAATATTAATTAAAAATAACCAAAAAAAAAAAAAAATATAAAAAATCAAATAAAAAAATAAACTATATTACAAAATAATTAAAATTATTTCATATGAAAAACGTATATATATGTATATATGAAATCCTTTATTTCAGTAGTATTATCATGGAAAAGCAAATCAATTAATAATAAATACTAATAATAATAATAATTATTAGTATTTATTATTATTAGTATTAGTATTATTAGTATTATTTTTTTTTTAATCAACATAATAGTATAAAATAACATAAAAAAAAATTATTCAATAAATAATATCTGTTAAAGTAATCAATATAAAAAAAAAAAAATTTTTTTTTTATTATTTTTTATTTTCTCTTTCTAACCCTTGCCTTCATATATATATTTAATGATAGATAACAAAAAAGTTAATTATTATATTGTTGTTGGAAAATATATATATTCTATAAATATAGGAAAACTCATTCATAAATTTAGAATTAAAATAAATAAATAAAAAAAAAAAACGAAATAAAAAAAATAAAAAAAATAATAATAAAAGAAAAATAAAGAAAAAATTATATCTATCAAAAAATAATATTTATAAAATTTTTTTTAAACATTTTTCTTCAAATAAAAAAAATGAAAAAATGAAAAAAAAAAAAAAAAACAAAAAGTAAAGAATAATAATAAAAGAAAAAATTATATTTAAAAATTATTTATAGAACTTTTAAAATTTTTTAATTTTCTTTCTTCTTCTTCTTCTTCTTCTTCAAAATAGGATTTTTATATTTTATCTTTTTTTTTTTATTTAACAATATAAACAATTATATATGTTATATTGAGAGACTATTTATCTTTTTTTTTTTATAATTTATTTTTATTTAATTAACGAAATATAATAGACTTGAACTTTTTTAAAAAGTAAAAAAAAAAAAAAATTACCTATAATAATAGTAATAATAATAATAATAATATATATATATATAATTATGACAAAATTTTAGAAAATATTAATATTATTTAATAATAAATAATAATAATAAAAATAAAAATAGTTTTCATTTTATTCTTATTCTTATTTTTATTTTTTTTCATTCAATTGTTTTTTTATAAAATGGTATAAAAGTGTATATTAAAATATTCTATATATATATATATATATTTAATTTTTTTTTCTTTTTTAAATTTTCTTTTTATATTTATTATTATAATGAATATATATATATATATATATACATGTATAGTATAAAAAAAATCACTTTATTTAACCATAAATAAAAATAAATAAAAAAAAATAATGATAATATATATATTTTTTTACTATTCAAAGTATTTTTTTTATCTATATTTATTATATTTATATTTATATTTATATTATTTATATTAATTTATAATTATATATAATTATAATTATCATTTTTTCTTTTTTTTTATGTATTGTATTAAATATCTTTCATCAACAAATTATAAACGATAATATAAACTTTATTGGTTTTTTTTTTTTTTTTAAAAAAATTATTTTAAAATAGGCATCCTTTCTTTCTTTCTTTTTTTTTTTTTTTTTTTTTTTTTTTTTTTTTCAAAATATGCATTCATTTTAACATTACAAATAAAAAATAACAAAATAAAAAAAGAAAAAGACAAAAATAATATATATATAAATATCTTAATATTATTTTTTTTAAAATAAATTTTTTTCTTTTTCTCTTTCTTTTTCTTTCTTTTTTTTTTTTTATTAATCGTAAAACAATTATTCTTAATTTTTTTTTTTGTTTCCATTAAAAAATAAATAAATAAATATATAAATAAATAAATAAATAAATAAATAAATAAATAAATAAATAAATAAATTGTTAACATTAGTAATAGTTTATTTTTAATTAGTAATACATTAGTAATTTACATTCTAAGAATATTCATGTAAATGTATATTAATAATACATATTAGCCACAAATTTTTGTATAAATACTTTATGGCTTGATACATTTTATTCATTGTAATTACCTTTTTATTATTTTTAATAAATAAACTTTTAATAAAACATAACAGATTAAGAGTCTCATTCTGAGCATTTTCAAATTACTAGTAATCACTTTAAAACAATTGACATGTTCGAATTTCGTCTTTCTGAAAAAGAAAAGTTACAAGGAGCCACCAACTTTCCAATATGGTTTGCTACTATTGAAGACTATCTTAAGTCCAAAAAACTTCATAAGTATATTAAATATGAATTAAATGAGCTAATGATCACTCCGGAAAGGGGTAGTAAACTAACCAAGGAAGAAGTTGCAAGAAACCAAGATACTATCGCAAACGACGCCGCCGCATGTACTGTCATATTCTCAAATGTCTCTGACATGGTAAAGATGTACATTAAAGACTGCCCATGTGCTAAAAGTAAAATGGATAAACTTAAGGCTCTTTACCAAAGAGACGAATCTGCCTTTCATGGTATGTGGATGAACAGATTATATAGCATCCGCGCAAAACACATCCAAGAAACAATGGATGTGATCAATGAAATCAAAGAACTTTTTCGACTTCTGAGCAATTCCTTGATGAACCCTTCCGATATGGAGAAATTAAGTATCATGTATGATGCTTTACCAGCATCATTACAACAAAGGGTTAATTTCAGCTCAGAATTAACTGTGGAAGATTTTTATAAAGAAATTAAAAATAAATACATGATTTATATGTACAAGTTTGACAGAGGAACTAACCAAATCCGAAGCAGAAGACCTTCCTCTTCAAATTATAGCCAAAATACAAACACTCCGGATTTCAAGGATTGCTATGACCCAATGGACATAGACAACGTGGAAACCGGTAAAAACAAAAAACAAACAAATGATAGGAATTTAAATAAAAACGACAAATACTGCATTATCTGTTTTAATAAAGGCCATATTGCAAAGGATTGTTACTTTAATCCACGCGGAACCAACAGACCTAATCACCGTTCAAAATTTAGCAACCACTACAAGAAACATAAAAACGACAATAAGAAGGAAACAAACCACTACAAACGTGGAACATACAACATTGAACCAAGCAACAGAAGAGAATTCACGCCTTGTTATGAAGAAATAAAAGAAATGTTTGGAGAACCCATTGGAAATATTGAGTATGGATCACATGACCAAAATAAAGAAGATGAACACAACATAGATTTATGTACTGTAGACATTAACGATAACCAATCAAAAAATTATCACGTGAATTTTGAAGATGGTTCCAAACCAGTAGAAAACGTGTCTCCCGATCAAAACGAAGAAGTTTTGTCAAATTTATTTTCTAAAATATCACGTGACCAAAATGAGTCAACCTGGACCTTCGATACTGGTGCAAGTGAACATATCACCAACGAGAGGGGCCTTTTAGAAAATTTTAAGGAAAAAAAAATCACTATGAGTTGTGCCAACAATTCTACCTGCGTCTTTGAAGGTTATGGTACATTTCGTGGGAAAATTAACGGTTACGAGATAGTCCTGGATAAAGTCCTCTACTCAAAGGACATTAATAAAAACTTAATCAGCGGTATTAAACTGGCAAAAATGGGCATATTTTCAAATATTAAAAGTGTCAACAATAAGACTTACCTAAATTTAACCAATGAAAATAACACCATCATTGCCCAAATTGTACCAGACAATTACAATATAGCCAGAATAAAACTCACTAGTTCAAACTCCAACATTAATTCTACAGAGACCGGTGACAACCTAAAGATCTGGCACAACCGATTAGGACATTTCTATTTTAAGGATATCAATAATTACCTAGAATTACATGAAGATAAAGAAACAAATTGCAAGGAATGTGATATTTCCAAAATGAAGAGACATCCACATAACAAAACCACCCCGAAGGCATCTAGAGTCCTAGAAACCATTCACTCAGATATCATGGGACCAATTAAACCAGCCTCAATAGATGGAATGAAATATATCATTACATTTATTGATGAGTTTAGCAGAAAATCATGGGTCTTTTTATTAAAGGAAAAATCAGAAGCCACTAATACTATTTTATATTTTCTCAAGTACTTAGATAACCACTACAACAATAAAGTGAAATTTTTCAAAAGCGACAATGGTAGAGAGTTCAACAACTCAAAAATCAAGAAGTATTGTAGGAGAAATGGGATCAAGAAAATATTCTCTCCACCCTACAATCCAGAAAATAATGGGATAGCCGAAAGATTCAACCAGACAATAGTCAACTCCGTCAAGACACTGTTATATTGGGCAAAACTCAGTTTAGACTTCTGGTCTTTCGCTATTATCTATGCCAACCATCTATACAATATTACTCCCAGAAGTAGCATATCAAACCTAATTCCGAACGAGATATTTTATAACAAAAAAGTCGATCTATCTAAAATCAAAGTTTTCGGTTGTAAATCATTTTATAATAACATCCAAAATAAAAAATCAAAATTCGATATCAATTCTGCAGAAGGGATTTTCTTGGGTATTCAATTCAATACAGATTGCTATATTATTATGGATATCAATAACCAAAATCTTCACCTAGTTAGAGAGGCAAAATTTCTTGAAAATACTCCCGGAGAATACTCATTTAAATACGAAAATGACCATCACAATATTGATTCAAATATAATTAAAAATAACTGTTTCGATTCAAATCCAATCAACACTGAACCAAGAAATCAAACAAACAACAAAGAAATCCCAAATAAAGATAATAATTTAGATAATCAAACTGATAATAATAAAATTTATTCAATTATTCAAAATTCTTCTTTTCACTATATTAACTCAATCTCATCTGATATCCCATTCAGCTTTAAACAGGCTATTAACAGCGAAAATAGCGAAAAATGGATCAAATCCATATCAGACGAATTAGATAATTTATACAACAACAATGTAGTGACTTTTGTCAGAAAAATTCCAAAGGGAAGGAAAATTATTTCAACAAAATGGGTATTTTCCATTAAAAGAGATGAAAATAACCAAATCGTTAAGTTCAAGGCTAGACTCGTTGCTAGGGGATTTACACAAGAATTCGGAATCGACTTTGACCTAACCTATTCACCTACCCTTAATTCTGACTGTAACAATGTATTACTATTAGCTAAATACATTGAAAGAGTTATTCCTACCGGGGGTTCCCCGACTGACGTAGTCGTCAGGTTGTTGGACTCTGACCTACCTGTCATGAGTTCGACTCCGGGTATCACCCTCAGTTATGGATCAAAATATAACTAATAAATAGTTATATTTTGATCCATAACTCTTCCACTCTTTTTCTTCACAAACCATGAAATCAACCAATCGTTATGAGTGAATTTCACTCATAAAGTATTGTTTATGTATATTTCTAACTTATAAATATATATTCTTGTAATTTCATGTAAAATTAATCTCTAGAATTAGTATTAAGGTTAAAATAAATATTAATAATAAATAAAATTGTTATTAAAACTCATTAATCTTATAACATAAAAAGTATAATTAGTATTGTGTTAACCTAAGTCGTTAGCGTTGTTACAATACTAATTCTCATTGAAAAATAGACTTACCTTAACACAATTTTTTTTTAATTTTTTCTGATTAATAAAACTATTTTCTAATAAAACATTTTTAATATGTCATACAACCCTTTTCACGCTGCCGCCGCCTCCTCTCAGCAATCTGCCGCCGATGCTGCCATGTTAGATTTCATGTTCCCCCTTGGAAAGCCGCCCAAGTTTTCTGGAAACAGTTTAGACCTCGAAGGTTTTATCCAGCATTGCGAAATCAATTTTCGCATGAAAAGCTTGTTATTCCGAAACGACTTGTACAAGGTTGCCTATATGTTCTCCTTCATGGAAGGTGATGCTAAACTCTTTGTAGCACACCTGATCCAAGCTGGTAATCCTGTTCTAAACAACTACGATGCCTTTGTTTCGTTAATGAGGAGAGTGTTTGGGAATATAGACATCGTTTTCAATAGTACTCAAATCATTATGGCCCTCAAGCAAGAACGTATCGGTGAAGTCAGCCAATATATTAAGGACTTTGAACAAGCCGCTGTACACCTTGGATGGAATCAATCTGCATTAGTAGCTAAGTTTATAGATGGGCTTCACGAAGAAGTCAAATGCGAATTACTAATGCGTGGAGATAGTATTCCTACTCTTCTTTCTGCTTTCCATAGGGCTATGATAATTGATTCAAACTTACTTAAAAAGTATCAAGTTTCCAAAGGTTATCAGGGTGCTTCCTTATATAATCCATTTGTGCGAAAGATGAGAGAAGAAGATACCAATCCTTTTTCCCGTAAGACCTCGAACGAACGCAAAAAACGTGGACCTTTAACTCCAGAAGAAAAACAACAAAGACGTGCTAAAGGACTTTGCATGTATTGTGGTGTTGAAGGCCATATGGTTGCTACCTGCCCAAAAGTTCCAAAAAACTAACTTCTAGAGTAGATTCTGAGCCTAAATCTCACTCTAGTATACACCCTTTTGAAGCTAAGACTTCTACCAATAATAGTCCTAAATCCTTTGTAAACAACCCCTTCTACCCAAATAGTAACTACCTAGTTTTTCCTTTCACTCTTTCTTTTGATAATGATGACTTAGTTTCCACATCCATTTTGGTCGATTCAGGGGCTATAGAAAATACTATTTCTAATTCCTTTGTTAATAAATATTCTATCCCTCTGTCTAGTTCTGAAGTCTCTGGAACAGTTGATTGTGGTGGAAAAACTTCCAATATCATAGGTATTACTAAACCTCTCCAGATTCTTTACAAGGATGACTCGTTCTCTATACAATTTATAGTAACAGATGACGACTCTCTTCCCCCTATTATTGGTACTCCTTGGCTCAAATCAAACGGAGCTGTCATTGATTTCGACTGTGAAACTTTGTATTTTAAACAAAAGGATGTAATAAATGTAGTACAACATGATTTTAATAAAGATAATAAAGTTAATAATAAAAATGAAAATAAAAAGTATAGTAATTCGTGTTCTAATTCCTGTGTTTCGTCTAATATTGAAATCCCAAGTAATGCTACAGTATCTACATCATCTCACATTGATCAATCATCTTCGTCTATTTCTTCAAATATTAATCCTCAAAATTTTAATGAAACTCATGAAAATAATGATGATACATCGACTAATTCCCCACCCCGTAATGTTCCTCCTAGAAACTTCACCATGAAATTCGCTATTTATGTATCTTGTCCTTCTGTCAATGAACCTAAAGCAAATCAATCCCTTCCTGATGTTTATTTGGATCTACTTGATGTATTCTCCGAAAATGGTGCTAATGAACTTCCTCCTCATCGGCCTTACGATTGTAGAATCGACTTAAAACCCGACTCTTCTCTACCTTATGGTCCTATATATCCTTTAACAGTTGAGGAAACTCAAGCACTCCGTGACTACATTAGAGAAAACCTAGAAAAGAATTTCATTCGTAAATCAATTTCCCCTGCCGGTGCTTCTATTCTCTTTGTTCGAAAAAAAGATGGCACACTTCGATTATGTATTGATTACAGAAAGCTTAACGATATCACTATTCGGAATTCCTACCCTCTCCCTCTCATCAACGACCTTTTAGAAAAAGTTAGAGGTGCTAAGTACTTTACCAAACTCGATCTGCGGTCCGCATATAATCTTGTTCGCATCAGGGAAGGCGATGAATTTAAAACAGCTTTTAATACTAGATTCGGTCATTTTGAATACCTCGTTATGCCTTTTGGTTTGAAGAACGCCCCCGCCACTTTCCAACACTTTATTAATGATGTTCTTAGCGATTATCTTGATGTATTCGCCTTCGCTTATATCGATGATGTAACGAATCTCACAATTAATAAAATAGTAACCATGGTCTAGTGGTTAGTCACTATGACCATCTGGGCGAACACTCTGGGTTCGACTCACACTTGTTACAAACTTTATAAAAATTTTATTTTTTAAATTTTTATTATGAATTTCTGTATTTTATTTCTGTATTTTTATTTCTGTATTTTACGTAGAAATTAATAGAATACAATCAAAAATTTTAAGACAACTTTTATATTAAATTTTTCTAAATTTTTCCATAAGATTTTAATCAAAAGTTTCTAGAAATTTTAAACAACTTTTTACGAAGAAAACTATTTTTCCGTAAAAAGTATAAATAGGTGTAAAATTTTTAAATGATTAATTCTTCGCGATTTTATTAATTAATTATAAGTAATTCAGAATATTACAAAATTAATTAATAAATAAATAAATTTTTACTTTTAATAAATCTAATAAAACAAGTTCTTATAAAACCAATCTTCTTTTCTGATTTACTTTCTGTGTAGACCTGTTGGGTCTATCAAAATAATTGTGTAAAATAATTTACTTATTTTTTACAATTTATTACAATAAAATCGCCCTAAAGTTAGTAATCAAACCCAATACCTTTACACAGAAAAAATTTTCCAAACTACCCTCCGGAATACATAGAAACTACCCTACTTTCTGGGACCACCCTACGGACTATCTTAGACTATCCTACATTAAATCTTAGACTACTCTACTTATATTTGGGACTACCCTCCGGACAATTATAAACTATCCTTTATAAATTTCTTTAGACTACCCTCCGGACAATTATAAACTATCCTTTATAAATTTCTTTAGACTACCCTCCGGACAATTATAAACTATCCTTTATAAATTTCTTTAGACTACCCTCCGGATTATTTCTAGCCATCCTACGTAAATCATTTAGACTACCCTCCGTAATTTCTTTTTAGACTATCTTCCGGACCACTACAAACTACCCTCTGTAATAATTCTTTTTATAACCTCCGTAATTTCTTACTTAGCACAAGACTACCCTACGGAATAAATTATATTATCGAAGACTACCCTACGGAAAATATTGTCCCTAATCGAAATCATAAATTACCTTTAAATTACACCTGAACTATTTTAAATATAGTGTTAGACTACCCTACGGAATATAATATTGTTGAAAACTACCCTACGGAAAATACTGTTCTTAAAAAAAAAAAAAAAAAAAAAAAAAAAAAAAAAAAATTTTTTTTTTACTCCTAAACCACTACTGAACTGCCTTAAAAATAGTAAAAGACTACCCTACGTACAATAGACTACCCTACGGAAAAAAAAAAAAAAAAAAAAAAAATTAATTATTTTTTATTTATAATAAATTACTTACCTGAAATAGTGGTAAGAAAATAACGTGTTGTAATAAAATTTTTGTGTTTTTTTTTTTTTTTTTTTAATTTTGTCATAAGGAGAATCGTTATAGAGGATCCTTATAAAATATTCTTCCTTTTTCTAATTAATTTTTCGAGTTTCACATTGGCCCTCGCTGGTAGGCTCAGACGTAAGTCCTACATTCAGCTCGAGTAAGTTGATAAACTGAAAGAACAGCAGTGTGAAATAGAAAAAAAAATTACTAAAAGGTTAAATAAGTCCATAAAACTTTTTCTGTTGTTTAAATTTTAAGGTAATTTTTTTTTTTAATATACTAGGAGCGTTTAGAGCTCATATACAGAGTGTTTGGCGTAAGTAACTAGTTTCTAGTAGGTTAAGAAACTATAGTCAATTAGTTACTTAGGTATTGATAAAAGTGGGTAGTGTGAGAAGCACGCTTTCTTGGGGGAAGGAATTGTTGTGTGATAAAAAGCACTGCAATATCGGACGTTCAAGTTCAATACCTTCGTAAGCTCTGGCAAACAAGGAACTTCAGTCACCGAAGGCTGGAGGTTGGTCGTGAAGGTGAAGCGACTTTAATTATATAGTTTTAATATTTTACTTCGAGGTCTAGTATATACCTCTAGTTAGTAGCTTTTGCCGGTTATTTTTTTGTTGTAAGGCATAAAAGCGAAATTCCAAATTACCTTAAATAAATTTGTCCTACTTAAAATTTCCAAAAATTTAAATTTTATTCTGTCTTATGAACTTCAACATTCTACTCGTAATCATAAAATTAATAATCTTAGAAATAGAACTACTCACTGTGGCAATTTTACTCAAAGCACTTAGAACAATAAACAACTTTAACAATAAGAACGAAAATTAGAAGATGGAAGAAGATTCATTTTTTAATGCTAGTGTCAACAACAAAGATGGTTTTGCTGGAGACCGCCGCTACTTCAAAGGATTCCTCGCCAAGATGAATCTCATATTTATGTTGCAACCCGAAAGATTCGCCGAAGATCCCATTAAAGTCGCATACATTATCTCCAGATTATATGGTTCTGCTATGAACTGGGCCGCAACCTTAATAGAAAATGTGGACCCATGTTTAAACGATTACGAAGCCTTTATTTCAAGATTCAAGGCTACTTTTGGCGATTACGATTCAACATTTATCGCCAACCAAAAATTAAGAACCATAAGGCAAAAACGTCTTGGGGATGTCCGAAATTATATTATAGAATTTAATAAGTATTCTGACGAATCTTCGTGGAATGAAGAGGCAAAAATGGATGCCTTTCTCGCTGGATTAAATGATCAAATTGCAACCAGAATCCTTGAGATGTTCCCAGGACCTAGAACACTTCTCTCCATGCAAACCATTGCTTCTAGAATTGACTCCAGAATTTCAACCCAGAGACAATTTTTCACCTCACAAAATAAATCAAATAACAATAATAATCACAACAAAAACAACAACAATAGAAAATCAAGTTTTTCCAAGAAAACACAAAATCAAAAACCTCGCGGACCATTATCGAACGAAGAAAAGGAAAGAAGAAGAAGAGAAAATCTTTGCCCATACTGTGCTTCCTCTGAACATTCGTGGGAAAAATGTCCACTTAGAAAAAAGAATAAAGCTTCTACTACCTCCCATATCACCAATCCCGAAGCAAACTTTAGTTCAAGGCCAAGAATTTCTGATCAACCAGACTTAAAGTTACCAATTTTCGAATTCATTCTCAAAGTCTCAAATACCTCCATCAACACAAAAATTCTTTTAGATTCCGGCTCTCAACTTAGCCTTATGGATGTATATTATGCTAAACAACATAATATACCCTTCTCGACTAAAACAGATCTTCCCAAGATATCTGGAATTGGAGGAAATCAAACTATACTTGGTGAAACCTTTCCCATTTCAATGACTTATAAAAATCATAATTGCAAAGTGAAATTTTACGTTCTTGACTTACCCTCCTATTGCGCCATATTAGGAACTGACTGGCTTTCAATACATAATCCTACTATTAATTTTGGAACCAAAGAACTTTCATTCAAATCAAATCATTGCGTTTCAAATTGCCTAATGCTCCCCAGTTCTTTTGCTGCCTTCATTCCTCCAAAGGAAACAAAAAAGGAAAATGAATCCAAAATACAAACTTTATTACCTGCTAAACTTCGGCCTTTTAAAGATGTATTCAGTGAAATATATGCCAACGAGCTACCTCCTCATAGACCCTACGATTGTGAGATAAACCTTCTTCCTGGCACTCAGCTATATTATGGGCCAATCTACCCTTTAACAGAAAAGGAATCGGCCACACTTAAGGAATACATCGAGGAAAACTTAGCAAAAGGATTTATCCGAAAATCTAAATCCCCCGCTGGCGCTCCTGTATTTTTTGTGTTAAAAAAGAATGGTGAACTAAGAATGGTAGTAGACTACCGACATTTGAACGATATTACGATCCGTGACTCTTATCCTTTACCTTTGATTAACGACATGTTAGAACATTTATCCAAAGGAAGAGTCTTCTCAAAATTAGATCTTCGTTCGGCATACAACCTAGTTAGGATCAAAGAAGGTGACGAATTCAAGACGGCATTTACTTGTAAATACGGACACTTTGAATATCTAGTAATGCCTTTCGGTCTCAAGAATGCTCCTGCCGTTTTTCAACACTTTATAAATGACATTTTAGAAGATGTCTTGGGTAAATTCGCCTTCTGTTATATTGATGACATAATAATCTTCTCTCCTGACTTAGACACTCACTTTGTTCATTTATCTGAAGTACTTAACAGATTAAGAAAAGCCCATCTATTCGCAAAACTTGAAAAATGCGAATTTTGTGTTCCCTTCTTGGATTTTCTTGGTCACAGAATATCTTCTGATGGTATTCTCATGGACCCAAAAAAGGTTTCCTCGATTTTAGAATGGCCTATCCCTGCAAACGTTAAACAATTACAATCATTCTTGGGTTTGGCAAACTACTACCGACGCTTTATTCCTGGATTTGCAGCAATCACTCATCCTCTTAATTCTCTATTAAAGAAACATATAAAATTCAGTTGGACCTCGAAAACTCAAGATGCCTTTGAAGAAATAAAGTACAAGTTCTCTTCTGCTCCAGTTCTTGCTTATCCTAATCGTGATCTACCCTTCTTAGTGGAAACTGATAGCAGCAATTTTGCCATCGGGGCTATTCTCTCGCAAAACTCTTTAAAGGATAACAAAATTCATCCAGTTGCTTTCTTTTCTAGATCTCTTACCTCTGCAGAAAAGAACTACCCGATATACGACAAAGAACTTCTAGCTATTGTTGAATCTCTGGAACATTGGAGACACTTATTAAAAGGCACATCGATCCCATTTACCATTTTTTCTGACCACCGTAATCTTTTATATCAAAAGAAACCCGAAAAGATGTCACAAAGATTAGTACGTTGGGCTTTATTTCTCTCTGAATTTAACTTCAAAATTGTTTATCGTGCTGGTTCCGCTAATGGCAAAGCTGATGCACTTTCTCGTAGACCTGATTATGCTACCAACGATGAAGAACTTTCTTCCATTGACACTCCTTTTTCGGTACTTAGACCCGAAAACTTTTGTGCAGTAGCTTCCATAGTTTCATCCTTGAACGAAAAAATTATCAAAGAATACTCCAAAGATAAATTTTATCAAGAAACCTATAATAAACTTATCTCAAATAATTCTTCTGGACAAAATGACTTCTCGTTAATAAATAACTTTTTACTATTCAAAGGTAAAATATACGTGCCAACTAGTTGCCGTTCCCTTGTTCTTAATATTTGCCACGATTCTCCCTCTGCTGGACACTTTGGCATCAAGAAAACTCTCTCTTTAACCAATCGTGATTTCTGGTGGCCTTCCATGAACACTGATATAAAAGAATACGTACGCTCCTGCGAAGTTTGTTGCCGAGCTAAAGATCTTAGACATAAACCTTACGGATTTTTAAACCCTCTCGAAATTCCTGATCGCCCTTGGACTTCCCTCTCAATGGACTTCATTACTGACCTTCCTTCTTCAAACAACTTCACTTGCATTTTTGTTATTTTGGATAGATTTTCAAAAATGGGTCACTTTATTCCCTTTCCCAATGTTCCCTCCGCTGAAGACACTGCAAATGCTTTTATGAACACTGTTTTTCGACTTCATGGTCTTCCAATTGATATCCTTTCTGACAGAGGTGCCCAGTTTACTTCAAAATTTTGGACTTCAGTTTGCAACTCCCTTAACATTTCGATGAAACTCTCTTCACCATTTCACCACCAGACTAATGGCCTAACGGAGAGGGTGAACTCCGTTATCGAACAGTACCTTAGATGCTATTCAAATTTCAAAGGAACCGATTGGAGTAACTATTTATATCTCGCAGAATTTTGTTATAACAACACAATACAAGAATCCTTAAAAGAATCCCCATTCTATGCCAATTATGGATATAACCCAAGATTTTCTCCAGCAATCCCCAGTACTTCAGATGTTCCGCGTGCAGACCAATTTACAAAAGATTTGTCTGAATTATTCAAGAAATTAAAAGAAAATCTAAAACAAGCAGTTAAAAAACAAGAAATTTTTGCGAATAAACATCGTATAAAGGCTCCAGAATATAAAATTAATGACAAAGTTTGGATTAATAGTTCATTAATAATTCGAAACAAAAATAAAAAGCTTAAACCAAGAAAATTGGGACCGTTTAGGATTATTGAAAAAGTATCCCCAGTTTCTTATAAAATTGAACTACCAAAAACCCTTAGAATTCATCCAATTATTCATGTATCTGAACTTGAACCTTACTTCGAAGACAAATTCAAAAGGAAGCAAGCACCCCCACCACCAATAATTGTGAATGAAGAAGAGGAATATGAAGTCGAAGAAATTCTGGACAAAAGAAAGCATTACGGAAAAATACAATACTTAATAAAATGGAAAGGTTATCCTTTATCAGAAGCTTCTTGGGAGCCAGAAACAAATTTGAATTGTCCAGAATTACTTAAAAATTTCAATAAAACTGTAACGGAACGGTAGTTCCAATATTACAATTGACACCAAAATCTGAAGTAAACACAAACAAAATAAAATTTAAAATAAAAGATACTTATTGCAATATCAGAACACCTTTCCTTTGTTAACCTGAAAGGTCGGTGTCGAGATATATATATTAGTAAGATTTAGTTTTAAGTTTTATTTTATTTTTATTTAAAATATGTTTTATTAGAATTTAGTTTTATTAATTATTAAAAATTAATAATAACTAATCTTTGTAGTATTTCAAACTACTTATGAATTAATTATTACTAATATATATAAAGTTATAAAGAATAAAAGCACAAAGAAAAATATTTTAACTAAAGATTTTACACCTATTTATACTTTTTGCGGAAAAATAGTTTTAAAAATAAAAGTTCATAAAAAATAATAAAAATTACTAGAAACTAAGATATTTTGATATAAAATGAATCTCATAGAAAAATAAAGAAATATTATATAATTTTTTCTTAAAGTTTCTAATTTTATTCCATGTAATTCTATAAAGAAATACAGAAATAAAATACAGAAACAAATACAGAATAAAATACAGAAATTTATAATAAATAAATTTAAAATAAAATTTTTATAAAATTTGGAACAAGGTGTGAGTCGAACCCAGAGTGTTCGCCCAGATGGTCATAGTTACTAACCACTAGACCATGGTTACTATTTTACTAATTGAGAGATTCGTTACATGGTCCTCCTTCAGGATTCGGATACCAGACGAATCTTAAAACTAGGCTAAACTATACTAAGAAAAATTTTAACTAAATTTTTAAACTATACTAAAACTATACTATATAGGTGTAAAAATAATATAATTTGATATTAATAAAAATACATGAATATTAATTAAAATACATGAATATTAATAAAGTTTACATGATATTGATAATATTATGACTAAACTAAACTAAGCTAAGATTTTAAACTAATAATAATAACAATAAGTTTGATATTAATAAAGAATAAAATATTGATAAAATATATTTAATAATTGAGATTCATTATTTAAGTTTTTCTTTTCATTTTGATTTATTTTTAACAAAGTAACAAAGTAAATTTTCAGGTGGTTTATCTTCATAAGGGAGGTATGCATCAACTTTAAATTCTTTAAATTTGTTGTTTTGTTTTCTTTTGTATTTAATTGATTTTGAATTACAGATTACAAAGTATGAAGAGTTGTTAATAATTTCTTTTGAATTTGCTAAGAAAAAATTTTGACATGTAGAATATTTATTTGATTTTGAATAAAAATTTGAATTTGATTTATTTTTATCATTCACACTCTCCTTCGAAAAGATTGGATTATTGGGTTTTGAAAGATTAATATTTTGAATAGGTTGATTTTGAGTATAGGATTTCAAACAAGAATTAGGATTATCAGAGGAAAAAGATTGATTACTAGGATTACAGGAATTATTACTAAGATTAACAGTATTACAAGAATTTGTACCAAGGTTAACAGGATTACAAGAATTTTTACTAGGAAGTACACAAGAGTTAGAAACATGAATTGGTTTATTATTATTTTTCAAAGGTTGAGAATTACTTGATTTTGTACGTTCTGAGTGGAAACAAGAAGTATTACAGAAAGATTTATTGCCAGAGTGATTATCAAGATTATTATTATTTTTAGAATGAGGTTTACAAGATTTATCAGATTTTGTATTTTGAGAATTCGTCACGAATGAATTTGGGAGTATTAAACAATTTGAAAGACAGTAATTTGAATTGAAAGTTATTTCTTTAGTTGTAAAATTGATAGTGGGATTGTGAGTTACGAGCCAATCTATTCCAAGAATACCACAATACGAAGGTAGATCCACAATATAGAATTCTGTTTTACAAAGGTGATTTTTATATTTCAACGAGATGGGAAACGTTTTACCAAAAATTGTTTGATTTCCGGCTACTCCAGAAACGGCAGGAAAAGTAGAATCAGAATCAAAAGGAATATTGTTTTCTTTAGCAAAGTGTATATCCATAAGATTTAATTGAGAACCTGAATCGATGAGTAGTTTAGCATTGCAAGAAGAGTTTAAAGTTTGTAGATTGAATTCGGCAACTGGAGCATTCAAAGATGGATCATCAGAAAGTCTAGGTCTTGGTTTTGGTTTGGATTCTGGATTGGAAATAAAAGCATTGCTGGAAGAGGGTTTATTGTCATCTTCATTCACTTTATTCTTTAAAGGGCAATTATTAACTTGATGATTTTTTGATCCACAGTAGAAACAAAGATGTTCTTTTCTTCTTCTTTCTTTTTCTTCACGAGTTATTGTTTCATTAGATTTATTCGAAGCAAATTGAAAAGAGTTAGCATGACGACCAAAAGAATGATTACTTGAATTATTCGATTTAAAGTATTGATTATGAGTAGAAAGTCTTAAATCTATACGAGAAGCTATGGTTTGAAGAGAGAATAAGGATTGTGGTCCAGGAAACATTTCTAAGATTCTAGTTGCAATATTGTCGTTTAATCCTGCGAGAAAAGCATCCATTTTAGCAGCTTCATTCCAAGAAGAGTCATCTGCGTATTTATTGAACTCCAGGATGTAGCTTCTTACATCTCCAAGACGTCTCTGTTTAATGGTTCTGAGCTTTTGGTTTGCTATGAAGGTTGAATCATAATTTCCAAAGGTAGCTTTAAACTTGGATATAAACGCTTCATAGTCATCTAAACATGGGTCCACATTTTCAATTAAAGTTGCGGCCCAATTCATAGCAGAACCGTAAAGTCTGGAAATGATGTATGCAACCTTGATTGGATCTTCAGAAAACTTTTCTGGTTGCAACATAAAGACAAGGTTCATTTTTGCAAGAAAGCCTTTAAAGAAACGACGGTCTCCAGCGAATCCATCTTTGTACATAACGTTTAGATTGAGAAAGTTATCATCGTTCATTTTTATTTGATTAATTTATTATTGGTCTCGACTAGGGATTCAAATTGTTTATTAAGGTAAATTTAAATTTTAATTTCGCTTTTTATGCCTTACAACTCAAAAATAAACCGGCAAAAGCTACTAACTAGAGGTATATACTAGACCTCGAAATAAATATTAAAACTATATAATTAAAGTCGCTTCACCTTCACGACCAACCTCCAGCCTTCGGTGACTGAAGTTCCTTATTTGCCAGAGCTTACGAAGGTATTGAACTTGAACGTCCGATATTGCAGTCTTTTTATCACACAACAATTCCTTCCCCCAAGAAAGCGTGCTTTTCACACTACCCACTTTTATCAATACCTAAGTAACTAATTGACTATAGTTTCTTAACCTACTAGAAACTAGTTACTTACGCCAAACACTCTGTATATGAGCTCTAAACGCTCCTAGTATATTTTATAATTAATTTACCTTAAGAATTTAATAAGTATTTAATTACACAGAATTTTACAAAGATGTTTTTCTTTTAATAATTTTTTCTATTTCACACTGCTGTTCTTTCAGTTTATCAACTTACTCGAGCTGAATGTAGGACTTACGTCTGAGCCTACCAGCGAGGGCCAATGTGAAACTCGAAATTTAATTATAAAAGAAAAAAGACAGTATAAAAATAAGGATCCTCAGAATGATTCTCCTTATTAAAAATTTATTAAATTTATAAAAATTTTTTTTTTTTTTTTTTTTTTTTTTTAAACTATATAACAAAAATAAATTTTTTTTTTTTTTTTTTTTTTTTTTTTTTTGACTAGAAAAATTTTTTTGAAAAATCATTTAATTTATCTATTCTATAATTTATTCATTCACTTATTTTTTTATATTAATTTATTTAATTTATTAATATTCATTCACTTAATTTAATTTATTTAATTTTTTAATTTAATTTTATTAATTTTCCGAAAATATCACTGGCAAGGTAGTACAAAATCTTTTCCAAATGCTATGGGGTACACTATTTTTATCTTTGGGTAGTACAAGGAAAATTTTTCAAAATGTTACACAAGGAAAATTTTTTAACTATTCTAGGGTGGTACAAAATTTCCAATAACTAAGGTTTCTAAGTAGTTCAAAGGCAATTCAAAGTAAAGTAGCTAGGACTAAGGAGAGAAACTAAGCGGTAGTTCTAAGAACTTGGTTAAACTAAGGACGGGTGGAATCTGGGTGCTTTATTTTTTTACTTTATCAAGAAAAATTTTTATTCGAGAAAGATACTTGATAGGATGGATACTAGAATTATTCAAGAAAAGTAGACAAAGGGTAAACAAGAAGTAGACAAGACTAAGACAAGACTAAAAACTAAGGATTATACAAGGTAGATAACTGGTAATCAAAAACTAGGATAGAAGTATTCAAGGGATTAGGAGATTATTACTAGAACAGGTAGTATCCAGAAGCTAAGAAAAGTAGTATTCTAAGATTAAAATTAAAGGAGGTAGTATCCAAAGGTAGACCTAAAAGGCGGTAGAATCCAATAAAAGGTAGAAACTAAAAATTGGTAGCAGATTCCAAAATTTTCGACACTAAGGTTCCAGGCGGTGTTTCTTTTGTTGGGTGCTTTTATTGTAACGGAACGGTAGTTCCAATATTACAATTGACACCAAAATCTGAAGTAAACACAAACAAAATAAAATTTAAAATAAAAGATACTTATTGCAATATCAGAACACCTTTCCTTTGTTAACCTGAAAGGTCGGTGTCGAGATATATATATTAGTAAGATTTAGTTTTAAGTTTTATTTTATTTTTATTTAAAATATGTTTTATTAGAATTTAGTTTTATTAATTATTAAAAATTAATAATAACTAATCTTTGTAGTATTTCAAACTACTTATGAATTAATTATTACTAATATATATAAAGTTATAAAGAATAAAAGCACAAAGAAAAATATTTTAACTAAAGATTTTACACCTATTTATACTTTTTGCGGAAAAATAGTTTTAAAAATAAAAGTTCATAAAAAATAATAAAAATTACTAGAAACTAAGATATTTTGATATAAAATGAATCTCATAGAAAAATAAAGAAATATTATATAATTTTTTCTTAAAGTTTCTAATTTTATTCCATGTAATTCTATAAAGAAATACAGAAATAAAATACAGAAACAAATACAGAATAAAATACAGAAATTTATAATAAATAAATTTAAAATAAAATTTTTATAAAATTTGGAACAAGGTGTGAGTCGAACCCAGAGTGTTCGCCCAGATGGTCATAGTTACTAACCACTAGACCATGGTTACTATTTTACTAATTGAGAGATTCGTTACAAAAACAAATTAAAGAACTTAGATTCTGAACGAATTTATCTAATACTTTATTAATATCAAACTAAATTTATTACTTAGTTAAAAAACTAAAATTTATCAATACTTATTAATATCAAACCTATATTAGTTATAAAATTAAAATTTATTAATATTACTTAGTCAAATAATTACTTTATTAATATCAAACTTATAAAATTAAAACTTATTAATATTCTTATGAAATAAAAAATTTTTATTAATATCATGTAAACCTTATTAATATTCATGTATCTTTATTAATATCAAATTATCTTATTTTTACACCTATATAGTATAGTTTAAAATTTAAAAATTTTCTTAGTATAGTTTAGCCTAGCTTTAAGATTCGTCTGGTATCCGAATCCTGAAGGAGGACCATGTAACGAATCTCACAATTAATAAAATAGTAACCATGGTCTAGTGGTTAGTCACTATGACCATCTGGGCGAACACTCTGGGTTCGACTCACACTTGTTACAAACTTTATAAAAATTTTATTTTTTAAATTTTTATTATGAATTTCTGTATTTTATTTCTGTATTTTTATTTCTGTATTTTACGTAGAAATTAATAGAATACAATCAAAAATTTTAAGACAACTTTTATATTAAATTTTTCTAAATTTTTCCATAAGATTTTAATCAAAAGTTTCTAGAAATTTTAAACAACTTTTTACGAAGAAAACTATTTTTCCGTAAAAAGTATAAATAGGTGTAAAATTTTTAAATGATTAATTCTTCGCGATTTTATTAATTAATTATAAGTAATTCAGAATATTACAAAATTAATTAATAAATAAATAAATTTTTACTTTTAATAAATCTAATAAAACAAGTTCTTATAAAACCAATCTTCTTTTCTGATTTACTTTCTGTGTAGACCTGTTGGGTCTATCAAAATAATTGTGTAAAATAATTTACTTATTTTTTACAATTTATTACAATCAAAATAATTGTGTAAAATAATTTACTTATTTTTTACAATTTATTACAGATGACATCTTAATATTCTCTAATTCTCTCGAAGAACACCATAACCACGTCCGTTTAATTTTAGAACGTCTTCGTGAACATCATCTTTATGTGAAACTTGAGAAATGTGACTAAACATTTTAAAATCAAATATAGCAGCCACGGCCAGTTTCATGCTTATTCAGATGCTGATTTTGGGGGGGACATTAGAGACCGAAAATCAACATCCGGAAATATTTTTCTTATTGGAAATTCACCAATTTCCTGGATGTCTAAAAAGCAAAGTATCGTCGCCACATCTACCGCTGAGGCGGAATACATTAGTACCTCAGAATGCGCCAAAAAGGCTCTATGGTTCAGAAACATTTTTTATGAATTATTCAACCAAAAATTCACCATCAAAATATTTACGGATAACATGGCAAGCAAAATAGCCATGGAAAACGGAGAATTAAACACCAAATTAAAACATATTGCAATAAAATTCTACTTTAATAAAGACAATATTAAAAATAAAAGAATAAAATTAGAATACAAAAGGACAAATGAAATGTTAGCGGATATCTTAACAAAGGACGTAAACGGACCGAAAATGAAGAAATTTAAAATTAAAAAAAAA
>MCFG01000600.1:0-24555 GCA_002104895.1 Anaeromyces robustus | reverse complement strand
CAACGAGATGACTTTTGGAATTAATAAATGTGCCACATTAGCTGTTAGACATGAAAATTCGGAATATATTCTTAGAGAGGACCCTACCTTTTATTTAACAGGAATCGCAATCCCTAAAACAGATTGTTATACTTACCTTGGTGTTCCCTTTCACAAAACTCTAGATTTAAAATTCGTTATTAGTAAAATGAAAAATAAAGTTAGTAAGGCTTTGTTTTCAATTCAGGGTTTTTTAAAAAATGATCTGATTCCTATTCCTCTTAAAAGAACTTTATTCTCTGCAAAAGTTATTGGACAAGTTTCCTATTACGCGCCTTTGCTTGGTTCTAACAAAAACAATACTAGTTCTACACAAACAATAATTAACAAAGGTTTTTATTGGATTTTAGGCTACTCGAAACCTAATTCTTTTGTTTCTATTTATTGCATCTCAAAAGAACTCAATATTCCTCCACTTTCTGGTAAATGTGCTTTAGCTCAGGTTAGATGTTTTAATAAGTGGAAGGACTCCAACTGCATTATCTCAAAGATAGTTAATAATGTTGCTACAACAAGAAAATGGACTTGGGACAAAGAAAGTAAAATATTAAATGATAAATTAAACAATATTTCATCCTCTACTAAAGAAATTATGGAATTCTATTGGGACAGAGACATGAACAGTGATAAATCAATTAAAGCTAAAACTTATAAAATGTACAACTTTGAAGAATCAAGAAGTTACTTAAAGCTTAATCTAGAATTTCCTGAATATAGCAAAGGTTTTCGGTGGATACTTAGGGCAAGATGTGGATATAAAATTGATGCTAGAGTTGCCAAAGCTGCTAAAATGATTAATAATTCTTGTCCTAATTGTTGTTCATGTTGTTTCCATTGTGACAGTTATCAGAGAATTGATCATTGGTTTATAAATTGTTTCTTATTTAAAAATCTTCGTATTGATCACTTCTCTGATTTAGATAGAAATTTTTTTTATTTTTTAGATAGTCTTTTTAATAGTTTAGTTAGGACCAGTAATAACCCTAGTGTGGATAATAGAATAAATAATATTGTTAAGGGTTATAAAAGTAGTAATAATAGTATAAGTAATATAGATATATTAGGTAGTAAAAAAATAGTTAATAGGTATAGAATATATATTTTTTTAATTGGTGGTAGAGATTATGGTTTTAGTGATAGAATTAACAATAGTCCATACAAAAAGGGATGGGAATGTTTGTTTAAGTGTCAGACTGAATCTGGTACTTATTCAAAATCCCCATTCTTGTTGCGATCTGCGGCTCTATTGAATGATATCATGCCTGTTGTCTGTAAAAGACAACATATATTATTCAATAAATTTAAAACCAACCTCTCCAGGAACGTCAATGCTGATAACACAGTAGGACAGCCTAGTAGGGCAAATGCCGATCCTATTTCCGACCCTAGTGGAATAGGATAGATCAATTTTACTTTAATTCTATATTTAGAATTAAGGGCTGTATGGATTTATTGTTTTTAAATATTATTATACTTCTTTTTTTCCTCCAGTATTATCTATTATTATCTATAATATTTTACTGGTTTTTATTTTTTTTAGTATCATTTTTTTTCATTATGTGTTTTTTTTATGATTCATGTATTTTAATATTTAAATTCAATAAAGTTGACGTACAAATTGTGTGCCATAAAAAAAAAAAAAAAAAAAAAAAAAAAAAAAAAAAAAAAAAATAAATTGTAATGATAATATATATGTATATTTATTAATTGTATAAAAATTATTAGAAAACTATAATAGAATTAATCATATTTCATCTATTAATGTTGTAGAAGTATATAATATATAAATTTGTTATAAACTCTTTTTAACAAATTTATTCGTGCGACAAAAATAAAAAAAATAAAAAAAATAAAATAAAATATTTTTTATTCGTAAAAATCAGTCATGAACAGTTAAGAAACTATGGGAATACTTTAATAGGACACTTAAAGATCAAGTTGATTCTTTCTATTAAATATATTAACAACTTTTAATAATATATTTTTTTGGAGTTAAAATCTTAAGTTCTAAAAAAAAGTAGTTAAGAAATATCACTAATATCTTTAAATTCAAAAAAGAAATCAAAAATACAAGTTATCTTCATCTTCTTATAAAAGTATATATTCAATTCCAGTATAATCTAACTTTTTATCTATAAATCTATAACTTCTACCTTTATTGTTAACAACTTTTTTATAATCAACAATTATACTTCTTCAATTATCAATAAATTATTAATCCTCCTTATTTATATACCGTGATAAGTAATAATAACACAACTAATGAAAGTGAAATTTCCTATTTTTATTAATAAAAACCCAATTTTCTTTCTGTCTTAGTTGGAATATCATGATAAAACGAAAAGTACTGAATTTTTTATACCATACACATGTATAAAACCATTTATCCTATGTTTTTCAAGAAACAGGTAATGAATCAGGATCTAAAAATTCTTGTCATGTTAAATTTCTTGCTTCTTGAAAGTATGGGTTATCCATGTTGTTCTTCTTGTACTTCTGTTTATTTTACGGATTAATCTGGTAGTTGGGGTATCGAAAACTATAAATGGTGTAGTATTTAAAGATAGTGTTTTACCTTCATCTAGTTCATGAAGGTCAACTGCTTTTTAAGATTAAATTAACTTATAAGAATTATTATGAAATTTTAATATTTATTCTTATGGTTAATAATAAGTTAATTTAAGTAATGCCTTTTTATTAAAAAAAAAAAAAGAAGAAAAAAAATTTCATTTATGTATAGAAAAAAATATACAGATTTTATTATTGTTTTAATTATATAATATTGTTAGTATATTAATTCATATTTATCAAAAATACCATCTATATGTATAAAAAAAAAATACAAATTTGAAAGTTTTTATTAATTATATAATATTGTTAGTATATTATAAAAAAAATTAAAGGTTTTACTATACATAATTATAAAAAATTTTAATATATATACTTTTTTATATATATATTTTCATATATTAATTTATATTTCAAATGATATTTATTTATTTATTTATTTATTTATTTATTTATTTATTTATTTATTTATTTATTTATTTATTAAAATAATAAATATAAAAAATTCAAATTCATTTTAATTTTCAAGAAAAAATGCATAATTATATATTCATATGTTTTATTTTAACAAGATAATTTTATTGGTAATAATAAATAATACATTTTAAACTATTTATTATTATCAGTAAATACTATTAAATCTTTTTAATACTAATATTTTAAGAAATTGTTAATGTTTATTTTTTTTTTTTTTTTTTTTTTTCATATATAGAATTTCTAATATAATATAATAGAGGTTTTAATATACAATTTTAAAATATATATTAGCTTCTTATTAAGGAAATATATTAATACATATACAAAATATTATAGTTCGTGAAAATCATATGAAATTAAATAAAATAAAATAAAAATGTTAAATAATGTTTGACTATTTATTTATTTATTTATTTATTTATTTATTTATTTATTTATTTATTTATTTATTTATTTATTTATTTATTTATTTATTTATTTATTTATTTATTTATTTATTTATTTATTTATTTATTTATTTATTTATTTATTTATTTATTTATTTATTTATTTATTTATTTATTTATTTATTTATTATTTATTTATTTATCTATTTATTTATTTGTTTATTTATTTATTATAGATTAAAGTATATAAAACAAATGAAGAATTATAATATATTAATTATAATACATATTAATTATTAATTATTTAAAAAATGTATATATAAATAATTGTAATTGTAAATATAATTATAATTATAATTACATAATTACAATTTTAATAATTATATAATAAAATTTACAAATATATATATATATAAATTTTCAAAAATTTTAAATATTTATATTAATATTGTTCATTTATTATATAATTTAAATTAAAATATCACTTTTAATTGTTGAGAATGGAATATAAATTATGAATGAATAAAAGTAAATAAATAAATAATTAAATAAATAAATAAATGCTGTAAATAATTAAATATAATTAAAATTTAATATAATTAAAATTAAAATCTATAATTATTAAGATTAGATTAAGATTATCATAATGAAAAGTTTTTTTTGGTTATTATAAAACTTTAATTTTAAAATTAATTATAAACAATATATCAAATAAATGCCAATAAATTAAATTAATATTTAAAATAAAATAGAAGACAGTGTTAAATAAGACACAAATTTTGAAATTCAATATATAATAATAAAATATTAAATAATATTATAGTTATCATAATTATATAATAATATATAATAATATTTTTTATTATAATACTAAAGTCTTATGCTATCATATGAATATTTTATTCTATGTAATTTTTTAAAAATATATATGTATGTTTTTTTTTTTTTTTTTGTTAAAATTTAATACCAATTATATAATTAAATTGATAAATGATATAATATAATAGTTTAATAAATAAATTATATGATTATGATATAGTAAAAGATATTTTTTATTAATGATATAAATAATTTATAAAAATACCATTATTTATTTTAAATACAGAATGATATAAATAGCAATAGTAGGAAATCTAAGAATGATATTTTTTTATTACAGCAAATAATAAATGATATAAATTATAATTAGGTTTTAATTAAATAATTTATTTAATAAAACAAACTTACCACTAAGAGTTATTTAGTAATAATAATAACAAATAATAATTTTTCCATGATAATTATGATAATAATTATTAACTGTTTTTTTTTTTTTTTAAATGTATAAACAAAATATATATTAATTATATAATATATTAAAAAATTGATGATATTTAATATAATGTCGATGATAATAAAATTGTGATATTATTCTCTATACATTTCAATATATTATTTAATAATGATACTTTATCATTTTAGAAAACTCTTTTACATAAAAATTTAGCTTTTATTTAATTATATATAATAAGATTGTTCTTTTTATTATGATAAAAATATGTTACTTTTATTAAAATTTTTATTTTGACCTTCACACTATTTCTTTATAATATTGATATTAAGAAAATTCTTTTTTTTTTTTTTTATTTAAAATTCTGTAATTATTTTTCATAAGTAATGTATTACAAATTATATTATGTATACGTAATGATATATGTGTAATTTTGTATATTAAATTATAAATTAAAATATCTTTTAATTACATAAGTTATTATGGATTAATGCTGTTACATAATTACTATATTTAGAAATTATCATATGAAATTTGGATTTTTAACCCTAGAATTAAATTAATTATCACTAAAAATTATTAGATTTTTAACTTTGTCTGAGTTAATTTTATATAATAGAAAATCATTATAACCCTTTAATCTTTTTAATAATTCTTAAAATCCTTTTTTTTATTTTATATTTTATTTTATTCTTTTTTTTTTTTTTTTATACTATATTAATAATCAGAGCTATTTTCTATAATAACTATTAATTATATTTTTTTAAGATGTATAGAATTTAATATTTAATTATGTTATTAGTTTTCTATTCGAATTTGAGAGTATAAACATATAATTTGCTATAGTAAATTATAGATATATAATTAAAATTTTTTTTTGTTTTGAAAAGTTTAATTCAAAAAAAAAAAAAAAAAAAAAAGAAAAAAGAAAATATTATTAAATAAATAAATAAATAAATAAATAAGTAAATAAATAAATAAATAGATAAATAAATAGATAAATAAATAAATAAATAAATAAATAAATAAATAGATAAATAAATAAATAAATAAATAAATAAAACATAAATTGTAGTAATTTGATACATTTTATTTTTTGTTCAAGGTATTGAATATTTAATTATACTTTATTGTTAATATATATTTTAAATTACTATAAATACAATTATTATATTATAAAGTACTAATATATATAGTATTATTACATTACTAGTATTACAATTATTTATAAAATAGTCTTTTTGTAATTATTATTTATTTAATCCATTCTTATTTTTTAAATTTCATTTGACATGTGCTATATGAAGAAATAATAATTATTATATGTAACCAGTTAAAATAAAATAAAATAAATAATAATAATTTTCTTTTTGTTTTATATTACACATTTTTAATTAGAAAATAAAACTAAAAAAAAAATTTTTTAATATTTCAACATGGTTCTTTTTTCTATTAATTTTTTATTAATTCTTTTATATTAATTTTTTTATTAAATAAATATTATTGTTACATTATAATATATTAATATGTTAATATATTATAATGTATATAATATAACGGATATTTAAAAGTATTAAATTTAAAAGGTTTTATATATTTAAATTAAATTATAATATATTATTATATTTTGATTTGAATAGAAAACATAAATCAAATTTAATTAATATATGATACACTAAATTGTAAATATATTGTATTTATATTATATACATTATATCATAAAATTAAAATCATAAATTTTTAAAAATTCATATGGAATTATACATATAATTTAAAAAAAAATTATCATTTTAGATATTAGATTAATAAATAAATAAATAAATAAATAAATAAATAAATAAATAAATAAATAAATAAATAAATAAATAAATAGATAAATAAATAAATAAATAAATAAATACACAAATGTATACTGGAATATATTGTTCAATATATTAAAAATACTAGTAATATTAAAATTTAATATATTAAATATTGAGTTTTATTATTTAATAAAAAGAAAGAGTATGAAAATTATGTGAAAATTATAAAAAAAATAAAAAAAAAAAAAAAACAAAAAAACATATGATATTTCAATATTTAAATAGTTGAGTCATGTTATTATATTGTTAATATATTGTATAATACAATATTATATATATTAAATTATATAATAAATAAATTCAAAATTTTATTTATTCAATATTAATTTTTAATATTATTTCGTTTTTTTCATTATATTATGTTTATTTCTATTTTAATTATTAATAATAATATATAAATTGATTTAGAATATTAAAATAAATAAATAAATAAATAAATAAATAAATAAATAAATAAATAAATAAATAAATAAATAAATAAATAAATTAATAAATAAATAAATTTTAAATATTAAAAATATGAATTGAATCATCATAAATCTAATATTAAAAAAAAATTATCATAAGAAAAATAAAAAATAAAAAGATAATAATATATACGAATAAGAATTACTAATAAAATAATTTATTATATTTTAATTATCAATTTTATTAATATTAATAAATTTTTATAATAATTAATAATACTTTTATTATATGTAATAATAATTAAAAAAGAAAAAAAAAATTTTTTTTCTATTAAGGAAAAATTATTTGTAATCTTAATGAAAATATAAATAAATATTTTTTTTCTTTTTTTTTTATTGTTTTATTTTTTTTTTTTTAAAGAAACTTCAAAAAAAAAAAAAAAAAAAAAAAAAAAAACATATTTATAAAATAGGCTTTTTTTTTTCTTTTTTTTTTTTTTTAAATTAAGAAGATAACTGACGTTAGTATTATTATTTTTTTTTAAATAAAAATATATTTTTTTCAATAATTTATTTTTTTTGTGTAATTTTATTATTGAAATAATTTATACAATTTCCAATAAGAGTTAAAAACAAAATTAATAGTTTTTTCATAAAAATTAGAATATTAAAATATATAAATTAAAATATATTTTAAAAAAGTTTAAAATAATATATATCAAAGCTTACTGAAGAAATAATATAAAATTATAAATTATAAATTTGTCGATGCAAAAGATTTTAAATGAATAACAAAAAAAAAAAAAAAAAAAAAAAATTGGTATTTCAATTAATAGTTTAATTAATAATCCTTATTATTATCTTTGTTTTCAAATAAAGTTTACACATTAAACAAATAAATAATATATCATAAATATTTTATATATTATAAAACATTTATTATTATTTTTGTGTAATATCAAATCAAAATTATATTTACAATATAAGAAACAACCTGTTAACAATGTATATAAATACGATTTAAACCAAATATTATGTTAAGATATCAATAGTATATATTGTTATTTTGTCAATATTATTCTTATTTTAAATAGTATTAAACATATATATATATTTTTCTCATTATTTATATATATAATTTTAAATAAAAATATATTTTATGTATTAATTTTTATTCTTTTTATACTTATAATATTAAATTAATAATAAATTATTACAATATACATATTATTATATATTAATACTTATTATTTTATTATATATTATATATATTTTTTTTAAATATTCATATATAACTACCTTATTTATATAAAAAATGAAGACCAAACAAGATATATACATATATAAACATTATTATAATATTTAAACATAAATAATTTAAAAATAAAATCAAAAATAAATTTTTAAACAATTTATCATAAATAATTCAAAAAAAAAAAAAAAAAAAAAAAAAAAAAGAATAAATAATAAAATTTAACTAAATTGTCAGTCAAAATATTATAAATTTATGTATATTAATAAAATAAAATAATTGTAAAAATAAATATTTACCAACATAAATATATATATTTTAAAAAAATAATTATAAATATTATATAAAGAAAATATTATATATAAATTAACTTTTAATTTCAGAAAAGGATAAATTATTTTTTTAGAATTATAATTAAGTTTATTTTTTCATTTTTTTAATTTAAAGTTTTACCTTATATTTTTAATTTATGATTAGAAGAAAAAAATATGGATATTAATAATTTATTATGTAATGATGATAATAACAGAAACGGTAAAAAATTAAATTATACTTTATTAAATATAATTAATTTAGGTTTTATTATATATTATTATATTTTAATAAAAAACTTTTAATAATTAATATATAATATATAATATATAATATATAATATATAATATATAATATTTTAAATGATATAATATTTTATATAAATATATAGACGATGATGTTGAAATGAAAGATAGTAATGGTATATATTTAATATAATATAATATATATATTTTAAAATTTTATTTTAAATTTAATATTATATTGAATATTTATTTATTTTAAAAATTTTGAAATTATATAATTTATATTTTAACATAAAAGCCTCTAATGATACTTTGCCTATGTTACCTGAATTAAAACCACCTCCATCAAATTATGAATCAACTAATCCCATTTTATATTCCTCAATGGCCCCTTCAAATTCTTCCAATGCTATGACAAATGAAGATATGCCAAATATGAAATCATTAACTATCAATTCACCTACTTCTACTCCAACAACTCCACCAACACCTTCAAACAATATTATGCCATCAAAATTAGATTCACTTTCAGGTATTGCTGCAGTAACGGCAGCATTAAGACAAAGAAAACATGTACGTAATAGTCCAAGGGCAAGAAAATCTGCATTGTCAATAAATAATGGCTCTGGTAGTCCAGGTGGCAATCATTATCCATACACAACTACTGTAGGTTCAAGTCGTCATCGTCTTTTAGCTCCAGTAACTCCACAACCACCACCAAATCATCCAATATCATCTGCAATTTTACGTCGTAATCGTATACATAATAATATAAAAAATGTTGTGAGAGGTGTTTCTGATACCCTTTTTACTCATAATCAACAATCTAATAATAATGCTTCCTCCTCTTCATATAGCTATTCACCTCATAATATTTTTGCTCATATACATAATAATATCAATAATTTCAACAATAATCATAACAATAATAACGATAACAATAATAATACCAATGATAACAATAATAACAATAATAACAATAATAACAATAATAACAATAATAACAATAATAACATGAATTCTTCCCCTTCATCAGAACCAAATAATTCAACGCCTTCAATGTCAGAAACTCCATTAAATCAAGATGATGTAAATCATGGTATAAAATGTTGTCTTCAATGGTTAAAATATGCTATTACACATTTAGATCAAGAAATTAATTTATTAAGAAATATTGCAAATGAAAGTTTCCATATGTATTGTAATAATATTCAAAATCGTAATAGAGATAATATTGCAAGTACAAGTGATAATTCTAATAACAGTAATAATAATAATAATAGTAATAATAATAATATTAATATTAATGGAAATTCAAATATTGATTTGAATTGTTATGCTTCTACATCCAATAGTAATAATAATAATAGTTTATTACCACCATTCCAAATGGGATCAAATCAACTTAGTAATTTCCATAGGAAATCATTAATAGAAATAAAAAGAGATATTGTTTTTACTATAAGAAGAACTGTTGAAATTATTATAAAAGGTGCAAGTAAATATTTACCAGGTGAATCTAGACTTATTATTCGTCGTTTTATTCTCTCTTTACCTTCCCGTTTATCAAAATTAACTGAAAAAGTTAAAACAGAATCTATTACTAGTACAGCAGATGCCAAAGCCGATGATAAAACAAATGTTAATGGTAATGGAAATGCTAATAATGGTAAAATGATGGATTCTGATGCTAGTGTATCCTCATCTCCAATGTCATCTGTGATGACAGATCCATTAAATGATAATGCTTCTATTTCTTCCAAAGTATCAAAGGAAGAAGAAAATTCAATAAATTCTATGAATGCTACTAAAGAAGAATCACTTAAAATCATGACTTTAGCTACTGAAGGAAATGATATGTTAAAGAAAATGATGGATGTATTTGAAAAATCATTTCAAGAAAATAATAAAAATAATCTTAATAATATAAATTTAATAAATACCAATGAAGCTTCTTCTTTAAATTATAATGCCAATATGATGTTATATAATCCAGTAAATCAAAGTAATGATAAATTTAATAAAATTAATAGTAATAATAACAATGTTACAACAGCTACAACTAATTCAATAAATACTACAAATTATACCATTAATAATTCTATGAAATATGAAGAATCAAAAAATTCTCAACCAAATAATATTAATTAATCAATTACTTTTTTTTTTTTTTAATTTTAATTTTTTTTTTATATTTTAATTATCCATTTAATTAAATATATGAAGAAATAAATTAAAATATAATAATAATAATAATAATAATAATAATAATAATAATAATAATAATAATAATAATAATAATAATAATAATAATAATGAATAAATAAAAAAAAAAAAAAAAAAAAAAAAAAAATAAATATAATTACTATTATTTTTTATTGTTATTATTATTATTGTTAGATAGGATTTAGTAATTATTTTATATATATAAGATTAAGTTCAAACTATTTTATAGAATTTATTTTATATTATATACATGATGAAATCAATATATATATATATATATAATATATAATTTACAATGGTTGTAGCTGATTAAATTTATTATTATTATTATTATTATTTTTTTTTTTTTCAATTTTTGAAATACTTTATTGAGATTTTTTTTTACAAAGAAGGAAAAATATATATAGATCTATTACAAGTAAATTATACATACATTTTTTTTTTCGTTATCTATCAAAATAATTTTTGGAATATAAGAAATTCTTATATATAAAAATGAGAATCAAGTTCAAATATTAAATAAATTGAATATATAAATAGTATTATGGAGTATATAAAGAAGAGAAGAAGAAATATCAGTCGTAGTGAAATATGAAGGATACCTATGCTATATTTATACCATATATATTAAACATAATTATTTAAACTATATCTATATGAATAATATAATAATCTTAAAATGATATTTTGAAATGAATAAATATAAACTCTTTAAAGCAAAATGAATATAATTTAAAATAAAATAAATTAAAATAATTATGATAACAATTATAATAATAAAGAAAAAAAAAATATAGTTATAATAAATAAACAAACAATAAATAGATAAATAAATAAATAAATAAATAAATAAATAAATAAATAAATAAATAAATAAATAAATAAATAAATAAATAAATAAATAATAAATAAATAAATAAATAAATAAATAAATAAATGAAAAAACATAACAAAAAATAATAATAATAAAAAAAAAAAAACAAATAACAAACAAACAAACAATCAATCAATCAATCAAAAAAAAAATATATATATATATATATATATATTTAAAAAATTTAAAATTTAAAACAAGACAAAACAAAATTTTAGTTAAGAAAGTAATAACAAAATGTTAAAGAAAAATAATAATTTTTATTCAAATTAATATAAATTATTTTGATGAAAATACAAGAAAAATAATAATTTTTATTCGAATTAATATAAATTATTTTGATGAAAATACAATTAAAAAATAAGTATATAAAATATTAATAATAACAACATCAACAACAACAACAACAACAACAATAATAATAATAATAATAATAATAATAATAATAAAATTTAAAACAAAACTAAAAAAAAAAAAAAATGAAAGAAGTGAATGAAAATGAAACATAACAAAGCAAAAAGAAAAAAAGAAAAAAATACAAAATAAATAAAATGAAATAAAACCTTATATATATAACTTAATATATAATACATAGAAAAAGATATTTTCATTAATTATCAAAAAGAAATTGAAAGGAATTAATATTAATATATATTTAGTTTAACATAACATAAATATATCTAATATATATATATAAATACAGAGTGAATTTTAATAATTTTGCATTCTGTTATTATTATAATATAAAAACAAAATTATTGATTCTCTATTTTTTTATATATTTTGTTTTTTATTTTTTTTTTTTAAAATATAATTTAAGGATTATATAAATTAATAAATATAAAGTATATATATATAAAATAGAATATGTACATTAATAAAATAATAAATATATAAATAGAACAGTAAAAAATAAAACAAAACAAAAAACAAAACAGAATAATTTAAAAAATAAAATATAATAGAATTTAATGTATTTATATATATATATATTAACAATATTACCAACAGATAATACAAACGAAAATAAATAAATAAAAAAAAAAAAAGAACTAAATTATAATAATATTAAATCTATTATTAGAAAAAAAAAAATTTTTTTTTATATTTAAAACTAAAAAAAAAAAAAAAACAAAAAAAAACAAAAAAAAAAAAAGATAATTACAAAAAATTTTTAAATAAATAAGTAAATAAAATAAGTAAAAAAAAAAAATAAAAAAAAAAAAAAAATAAAAATAAAAATAAAATATTTTATGGAAATGAAGTGTTTACAATAATTTTTTTAATAGCTTTTAATATAAATTATTTAAATAATTATATTTAATAATTTATAATTTTTTTTTATCTAATCATTCTTATTTTTTATTTTAGCTAATTATTTAAATATTATTACTTTTATTTTATTTAATAATTTATTAATATAGATAGAGGGTATAACATGTTTTGAATAACTTATTAGATTATTATTATTATTATTATTATTATTATTATTATTATTATTATTATTATTATTATTTTTGAGTGGTTTAAAATATCAATTATCAAATAATTATTGGAAAAATTACTATTCATAATGATTAATTTATCTTTTTAAATTATTTGAATTTTTTAATACTTTAAATTTTTTTTCCCTAAATTTGAAGCACTGAATGAAAATGCTATGGAATAACTTTCTTTTATGGAAATAATAATATTCTATTCTATATATCTTTTAAATTCTTCTGTGTTAATAGTTTTTATTATTATATCTTTCATATGTTGAATTATCTTTTGACATATCTAATATTGAATTTTTTTTCTTTTTTTTTAAAGAAAATTATTAGTATTATTAGTATTTGATAAATATATTCTTTAATCAAATATAATTTGAAAATTAACTACATCAACTTCATTAATATAACTTTTAAATAATATTCCAAAGAAGCTTTTTAAGTAAGCAACATTAAGTATAGCTTAAATAGATAAATTATTATTTTTACAGTAAGATGAAATACTTTATATTTCTTTTTTAATTGTTTTAAAAAGTTTTTATATCAAAATATATAATAATTAACTTTTATGCTTTTATTTGATTTTATTTGTAACACAAACTTTTTTTTTCTATTTTCTTCAGATATAAACAAACAAATAAATAAATAAATAAATAAATAAATAAATAAACAAACAAACAAACAAACAAATAAATAAATAAATAAATAAATAAATAAATAAATAAATAAATAAATAAATAAATAAATAAATAAATAAATAAATAAATAAATAAATAAATAAATAAATAAATAAATAAATAAATAAATAAATAAATAAATAAATAAATAAATAAATAAATAAATAAATAAATAAATAAATAAATAAATAAATAAATAAATAAATAAATAAATAAATAAATAAATAAATAAATAAATTTGAATATAATAAATTTATAGTTAATTAAATAATTTATTATAACAAATAATATTACATTAAAATATGTATTATACATTTTTATATAATGCATAGATACAAACAATAATACAGGTTTTTAATTAAAAGAATTTTTTTGATTTTACAAACATATATTAATTATTTTATATTATCTAAATTATTTAGATATAATTTATATAAATTAATTATTTTATTTTTTGAAATTTATAATTTCATTCTTTTAAAAATTCATCTTTTTTGTTTTAAAATAAAAAATATATACATAATTTTTCAATTATATATAAATTATAAATTATATATAAATTATATATCAATTATATATCAATATCTTTTAAATAAAAAATAATATATTTTTATGTTTATTACATAAAGATATAAAGATTTCAATGAAAAATTAAAATTTATAAATTTAATTGACACTTGTAAATATATATATATATATAAATATATATAATAAATACACTTTTTTTTACTTTTATAATTAATTATTAAAATAAAAATTGTTAAAATATAAATAAAAAAAAGAAAGAAAAATGGTTAAATATAAATATTTAAATAATTACAGAGATAATAATATTAATTCTGTATTACTTAAAAGGTATAATAAGTATAGTATAAAAAAGGAAGAAGATTTAAATGAATATTTTAAAAATAGTATTATTCAAATAATTAATACTAAACCTAAATATTCATTTTTAACAAATGTCGTTAAAATAAAGAACTGTAATCTTTTAAATTGTGAGGTGGAATTGAATGGAAAGGATATTGAATTTGAAAATGGAGAATTATTAACGACAATAGAGTCTACAGAAAATGATTCAGATTTAGAAACTTTAAAGGAATTAATAAAAGAAGAAACAAAAAAAATTAGAGATATGTTAAATTTACCTCTTACATTTAATGCAAATTTATCTAATTTAGGTTATATTATGGATATTGAACTTTTAAAAATTGTATCATTTTATGATGAAAATAATATTGAAATGTTTAGTAGATTTTTAATTACTCAACTTAAAAATATAAATGAAGATAAAAAGTATGATCCTATTTATCCAGGTTTTCCAATGGAACACCTGGAATCTGATGAAGTATATTCAAATTATTGTCAATGGCTTAATTATTTAGAACATTCGTCAAATTTTACAGATAAAGATAAAATACCAAAAAGTTATCAAAAAATTTTTTTTAAAAAAAATGATGAAAATATTACTAATTATTTGAACGGAATTTCTATAGAGGAAGATATTGAATCTAAATCTAATTTTAAAGTATTAACTGTTAGTAATGAAGATGAATTTTGTCAATTAATGGTTGATATTATGCAATCTTCTGATACCTTTTCAGAGAATGATGTTGCTGATATCGACCAATTTATGGATGTTATTACCGATCATGTAAAATATATACCTCATCCTATAAATAATTTAGAAAATTTGGCACATATTATCAATAGTTATCTTTGTCATTATCGTGGTGAAAAACCACCTTTGGATATGATTTATTCATGGTTAGGTCATTTTGATTTAACATTCAATGATATATTAATTATTACTCTAGCTTTTTCTAGTCATTTTAATGTAGCTTCTGATCTTAAAAAATATAGAGAATTTAGATATTTTAATCGTAACGAAGAAGAAATATTTATGAAACTTTTAAATGATTGTCCATCCACTAATAGATTTGAAGAATTTTTAAAAAATAAAAATGTATGGGCAAGACTTGGTGAAAAACTTGATACAGATTATTTTAAAGAAAAATATCCAGAATTAGTAAAAGATTTATTAAAAATTTCCAAACAAAATGTTTTTAATTTTATTTTTATTAATAAACATCATAAAATTATAGATGATGGTCAAGAAAATTTAGATGATTTATATAAAAAAAATATTGAAAATGCTCTTAATAATAATAAATCGTTATCTTCTGTTACTGTAAAATCTTGTAATTTATTAAATTGCATTGTAACTGTGAATAATAAGGATTTAGAATTTGAAGATGGAAAATTATTAAAAACAGATATAGATTCAGATTCAGATTCAGATTCAGATTCAGAGTTAGAAGATGAGAATAGGAATGAGAATGAGAATGAATATAAAAATAAGAATGAGAATGAGAATAAAGCTTTGATAGAATCATTAAATAAAATGATAAATAGAGAAACAAAGCCAATTAAACAAAAATTAAATTTAGCACTTTCTTTGAATGAAAATATTAATCAATTTGGTTATAGTATGGATATTCCACTTTTAAAAAAAATAGCCGTTTATGATGAATATGAAATTGAGGAATTTTATCAATTATTAGTTCGTTCATTACAAAAATTAACTGGATTTAAGGTAAATTATGATCCTTCTTATCCAAAATTCCCTCTTCAACATATATCATTAGATTCAACTTATATAAGTTATTGTAAATGGTTATATAATTTAGAATCCATAAATTATGATCCAAACTTAATTCCATTGAGTTATAAAATTAGATTTGAACAGTATAATGATGTTGAAGAAATTAAGAAGGAATTAAAAGATGTAAAATTAAAAACTCTTTCAATTGATGATAAAAATGTATTTTATAAAATGATGATTAATTTAATGAAAGCCTCTGAAGCTATTTCAAAAGAAGATTTAATAAATTTACGTTCCTTTATAAAATATGAAGAGAATTATTTACAGTATATTCCAGAAACTATTTCAAATAAAGAAAATTTAGCAAATATTATATATTCTCTAATAACTTATTGTATGACTGATTCATTACCTTTAGAAATAATTATATCGAAAATTAATAGTGTTAATGATATCTTAAGATTAGCTCTTGTTATGTCAGGATGTCAAGCTTCTGATTTAGGAAAATCTGTAAAATTTAAATCATTTAAAAATTCGGAAAGAAGACTTCTTATGGAACTTTTAAGTCATTGTAAAAATCGATATGAAGATATTTTAAAATATAAAAATATGTGGGAAAGATTTTGTGAAAAAATTCATCCTTCTAAATTTAAATCTCGATATCCTGATTTAGTTAATGATTTATTAGGTAGTTATAGTATATTAGGAACTCCAAAAAATAAAGAAATTCGAGTTGAATATCATTTTTATCAACTTTTATTTGAATTAGATGATAGGTTTAAAGAATATAAAAATAGAGTTATTGATTATGTTAATAAATTAAAAAAAGAAAGAGAAGAAGAAAAGAAAAAGTTGGAAGAAGAAAAGGAAAAATTAGAAAAAGAAATAAAAGAGCAAAAGAAAAAGAAAAAGGAAAAAAAGGAAAATAATAATAATAATAATAATAATAATAATAATAATAATAATAATAATAATAATAATAATAATAATAATAATAATAATAATAATAATAATAATAATAATAATGATGATGATGAAAATAATAATAATAATGCAACACTTAATAGATTAAGAGAAAAATTAAATAATCTTAGACTTAATCAAAAATTCTTGGATGTCAATCAAGTGTTAGGTGTAAATAATCTTTTTACTAGAGAAGAACATAAGACTCTTTTAGAAAAATTTAATAGTATAAAGAATTTTCCTAAAAATATTAGAGATTATCTTCATGATTATATATTAAACCTTTCAGGAATAACTTATACTAATTTATTTCAAACTATAAATAATCAATATCTTCGTAATGGTAATTGTATATATTATAATAATAAATTAAAAAAATATTTAGTTAAAGAAGGTTATGAAGAAGTATATGAATGGTTACCTAATGTTTTAATAAGTATTAATGATCATCTTATGCCATCATTAAATAGAGAATTATTAGAAAAAAGAATTCAAGAATTACAACCTATTATTTTACAATTAAATGAACAAAATTTAAAATATAAAAAGGAAAGACAAACATTTAATTCAAAATTTATTGAATTAATTAAAAATAAACAAATTAATGAAGCTGCAAAATTATTATTACAAAAACCAGGTGTTTTTTTAAGACATTTAGATGAATTAATAACAAAAAGTCATAATGAAGAAGAAATTAAAGATATTATGGAATTTTTTGAAAAAATAGCACAAAAAGGATCCACTAAAGTTTTATTAAGTATTAAAGGTTATTTCCAAAAAAGAAATGAAAAATTAAAAGCAAGAGCATTTTTAATTAAAGGAAATAATAATAATAAAAAAAGTAAAGGTAAAGGAAAGAATAGAAATCAACGACAAAAAGTTAATACAAAAGCTAAAACAGCTATTTATTATACAGAAAAAGTTAAAGAACCTTTAACTGATGATCTTTGTCAACAAATTATTCATATTTGTGATCAAGCACTTATTTTAAAATTTGAAACCAAATCAAAATTAAATAATGTTTTTATTAGTCCTGAACTTGGAAAAATGATTATTCCATTTGATCTTAGAAATGCAAGTAAAAATTCAGAAAATTATACAAAAGGATCAAGATTTGATTTATCCTATAAAAATATTACAGAAGAAGAAAAGGAACAAATGATTAAAGATACTGAAATAACGTTAGAAAAGAAAAAAGTTAATGAAAAGGAAATTTTTGGAGAGAAAAAGAAACATGAAATTGATCTTTTAAATCTAGAATCTAGAATAAATAAGAAAATTAAAGAAATCCAATCAAAAGAAGATGATAATGTCAATAATAAAAAAACGAAACAAGAAATAAAGAAATTAAATAAAGAATTAGAAAAGGATAAAAGAATTAAAGATTATTGTACAAAGGAATTAAATAAAACTACTGTTAAATTAAATGCTATTCAAAGGGAAGTTAAAATACTTCAAAAGGATTTAGAAGATAAAAAGAATTGTCCAATTGGTATTAGTTATAAAAATATTAGACTTTTCATTTTAGGTTTTTCAAATTTAATACTTGAAATATTTGATGAAGATTTTAATTTTAAAGCTCTTATTAATAAATTTTCTGATGATGGTAAAAATTATCAAAAAGAATATAATCTTTATTTTGGTGAAGAATATGCTACTACTTATGCAGATATTGATATTGAAGCTATTCTTGCTCATCAAGGAAGATATATTATGGTAAATATTGGTTCTAGTTGTTCAACTCATTTTGGATGGATGGAAAGAGATTTTATTCATTCTGATAAACCATTTGAACCTTCTACTGTACGTCAAACTATTGAACTTAATTATGGTGGAGAAGCATGTCCAATTGTTCTTGATTGTAAAACTCGTGAATTTATATGGTTAGATTATCCTTTCCCTCAAAATTATTTTAATAATTTTGTAACATCTTATCAAAGATATCATCGTATGATAAATTATCTTAAAACTAACAACAACAATAACGACAACGACAATAATAATATTTACACTGAAGAAAAAATTGAAAACATAATAAATCAATATAATAAATATTTAGCTATTAATTTCAATATTAAAAAGAGTGTCTTTTCTTATTATTTAGAACCAATGAAACTTTCTGTGGCTGATTTAATAAAACTCCATATAAAAGCTAGAGGAGGAAAGTATTTAGAAAATGAAGAAGAATTAAAAGAAAACGATACTGCCTTTTTACCTTATATGCCTTATATTAAAAAAGAAAAAGTAGATTATATTAATTGTAGTAATTTAGAAATAATATTATCAGAGTATATGAATTAATCTTATATCTAAAATCAAAATATATATATATATATATGTATATATTATAATAAATCTTATATAAAATAAAATTAATCATATTTATATATCATTACTATAAGATAATAATATAAATAATATATAATATATATTATTTATATTATTTTCTTTTAATATATTTATTAATAAATAAATAAATAAATAAATAAATAAATAAATAAATAAATAAATAAATAAATAAATATTTTTTCTTTTTTCATATTAATATTTTTTTTTTATATCTTAATATTTTTTTAATAATTAACATGTATTATAAGTATATTGAAAATAAATAAATAAATAAATAAATAAATAAATAAATAAATAAATAAATAAATAAATAAAGACATAAATTAATAAATAAATAAATAAATAAATAAATAAATAAATAAATAAATAAATAAATAAATAAATAAATAAATAAATAAATAAATAAATAAATAAATAAATAAATAAATAAATAAATAAATAAATAAATAAATAAATAAATAAATAAATAAATAAATAAAGACATAAATTAATAAAATTATACATGTTACCGTTACCATAATAATAATAATAATAATAATAATAATAATAATAATAATAATAATAATAATAAAATAATAATTATAATAATAATAATAATAATAATAATAATAATAATAATAATAATAATAATAATAATAATAATAATAATAATAATAATAATAATAATAATAATAATAATAATAAATAATAAATAATAATAATAATAATAATAAAAATAATAATAATTATAATTTATTATTGAATAATATTTTTATCATATAATATCATTAGTGATACAAATTCGTTTTTATTTTAACTTAATAATAAATTATTATATTTTAGTGTAACTACCTATGTAAATATTTGACACTTGTTTATTTTTCTGTAACTACTTATCTAAATATTGACACTTATATATATATATAAAGTTCATTTATTATTTATTTATATTATTTATTTAAATTATATCAACATTAATAATTATTGTAAATAAAAAAAAAAAAAGAAAAAAAATTATTATTTAATATAAATGTATTATCATGCATTTCTATTTTTTTTTTTTTTTTTTTTTCATTATTTTACTAAATTTTATGCTATAAATATATTATATATCTGGACTTATTTTTTTTTTTTTTATTAAATTACTATATATAAACTTAACATGATAGTGATTAATAATAATTTATGACATTTAAATGAAATTTTTAGTCACATTAAATATCAATAATTACTAAAATAATTTTTTTTTATAAAAAAAGAAGAAAAAAACTGTAAATGTAAATAAATAAAAAAATATGAAAGAAAAGATATGATTAAAAGTCATAACGAATGTTCTTTATATATTTTTTTTACATTTAAATATATATAAAATTAATGTAAATATTTGTAAATTAATATTATTTATATCTTTATTTATTTATTTAATTCTATATTTAAAAAAAAGTACAATAATTATTAATAAATATTTCTTATTTATTTATTTATAAATACTATTTTATTATTTGTTTTAATAATAAAGGTATTAAAAATAATATACTTAAAAATATTTTGAAGCATTTATTAAAAAATATTAGTATTTTTTTTTTTTTTTTTTCGTAACTAAATATATAAAAAATATATGTATAATATGAAACATTATAATGTATATTAATTGTTTATAATGATCTTATAATTATAGTAAATTATTTATTTTTAGTAAAATTTATATGTCATTTATACCAATGAGTTTTAAGAAAAATCTTTAATTTATTATTTTTATTTAGTATTAATTTAATTTATTATTTTATAGTTATATATATAGATTTAATTATTGAAAAAAAAAAAAAAAAGATAAAAAGTAATAATAATAATACAAAATAATAATAAAATAATAATAATAATAATAATAAAAGGGAAATAAATATAGATTTTTAAATTTAAATAATTCTCATTTAATAAATTTTATTCATTAATAAAAAATTATAAAAGGCTAATTATATTAATAATAACCAAATATTAACTATATTATATAATTTTTTTTTCTAATTTTAAACCATAATAAATTTAATATAAATAATTTATAAATAAAACTTTAGATTAAAGATGATTACTTTATAATCAATAATAATAATAATAATAATTATAATGAATAAGATAATTAATAATTATATTTAAAAAATATTAATAACTTATTTAGAATAATAAAATGAAAAGAATATAAAAATAAAAGAAAAATACCATTATTAATTTTTTTTCCACTTTTTTTTAAAACTTTTTTTTTAAAAAAAAGATATATTTTATATTAAGTATAAAAAACAAAAAAAAAAAGTAACTCAAAAAGAGAAAAAACTAAATAAAGTCTTTGTTAAATTATACCAACTTTTTTTTTAATAATAAAAAAAAGGTTTCATTTAAGATTGATTTTTATACCATAAAACCAATTACATATTTTTTCTGAAAGAAAAAATTATACCATATCTATATAAAAAAAAAATGACAAGAAATTTATTATTAAGTTTTATATTTGTTACTCTTATAGCACTTGGTCACGGTGCTACTAACTGTACTGAAAAAAATGGATTTATGGTAATTATTATGAATAATTCAAATATAATATTAAATGAATAAAATTTATTATTTTTTATATTTTGTATAATTTATTAATTATTTATTAACTAAATATTATATATATTTTATATATAATTAATTATATTTAGTACTGTGAAGACGTATCATCACAAGGCCAAAGTTTCTTAAACAAGCGTGAAGAAGAAGATAATTATACTTTTGATGTATGTTTAGATGATGAAAACGATAAGATCTATGGTATCGTTTCCCAATTTGACTTCTTCTGTTTTGATGAAATATATTCTTCCAGTGATTTTAGTATTAAAGGTAGAATGGCTGCTAAAAATTCAATAAATTCTAAAAGAGTAGCTATTAATACTTCTCAACCTGAAGATTGCTCTACCCATTCATTAAAGTATGCTATTTATACTGATAAATTAGAATTTGAACAAGGTTCAATTAACGGAGGAATTCACTATGGATCTGAATTAAAAATTCCAGAAGAAACCAAAAATTTATTAAATAGCCATCACTGTACCATTTCAAAAGATGGTGCTGATAGTATTGATTTTAATACTATTGAAAAAGGAATGAATGAAATCTCTGAAAATTTAGCAAGAATGACTCCAAATTCTCAGGTAATTGAAAAAAATATAGTTTTTTATAAACATTATTAGAAATATATTATTGTTATAAATTTTTATTAAAATATTTTTTTATTATTATACCATAAATATTGACATGATAATAATTAAAATAAATTAAATAGATTGAAGTAACAGATGGTGAATTAAAAATTACACTTCAAAAAGATGTTAAGAATTACGTTATTAATGCTGATGGAGGAATTTTCAAAAGAGAAAATGGTGGATACTCATTCCAAGTTATTAAACCAGAAGATTTTAACATTGATTTAGATGATGTTACTATTTTAATTAATGTATCAGGAAGTTCTTTCACTATAGCTAATGCTGGTTATAAAAACGAAAATAATGTTCCAAAAGCATTATGGAAAAAATTCATCTGGAATGCTCCACAAGCTACTGAAATAAATATACAAAATGTTGATATTTATGGTTTACTTCTTGCTCCAAAAGCTGTAGTTAATTTCAAGGATTGTCAAATTGAAGGTAAAGTAATTTCAAAATCATTAAAGGTATCACAATTTTACATTACAAGTAGTGAAGTAACTGGATGTATCCCAAGCAATGCCAACTACAAAACTGGAATAGAATGTAATGTTGAAAATGTTGAATCCAAGGAAATTAATTCCGATATTTTATTCATCTTTGATGAAAGTATTTCTATGTGCACTTATATTGAAGCTATGAGAAATAAATTACAAGATTTTATTGATCAATTAAACAGTGCAAATGCTAATGCAAGATTTTCGGTTATTGGTTTCGGTGGTAAGCCACGTATTTACACAGGTTTTACTAATGATGTTAATACTGTTAAAAAAGCATTCGGAAAACTTGATTGCTCAAAAGGTGGACAAGAATCTGGTTTAGAAGCTATTAGAATGTTCCTTAAAAAATCTAACAAGTTCCTTGATTACACTAAAAATGCATCCGAAGATAAAAACTTTGAAGATGTATCTAAATTAGATTGGAGGAAAGATAGCTCTAAGACGATTATTCTTGTAACAGATGAAGATTCCGATCTTCCTCATTACAGTGAGAACAGAAATGATTTACAAAATAATATTAATAGATTGACTAAAAATGTATATTATTATGACAATAGGTCTAATAGAAAAATGTACTATTCTGCTACTGGAAGTGATATTTACTTCCATAGTTACAATGAAGGAGAAGAAATCAATAAGGAAACTGCAGATAAATATATCGGATTTCCAGTTAATTTATATGAATATCCTTACTATTCACAATACGAATATGATAGATTCTTTGAACCAGCATTTAGTCCAGCAAAATTAATGATTTATCAAAATACTGTTCATGATATTCATAATAACGCTGAAACAAAGAATGTTTTGACTTTCTATCGTACTGGCTCACCTCTTGTTT
>MCFG01000060.1:185000-219234 GCA_002104895.1 Anaeromyces robustus | reverse complement strand
AAAGTAGAGACATTATATCTTTATGAGGTAGCTTTGGATTTTCTTTTTGTATTTTTGAAAAATTTTCCTAAATTATAATAAAAGAAAATTTTCTCATTAATAATGATGATATTAAAATTAAATATTTGTAAATATTTGTTTTTATATACTTATATTTAATCATATTATATATGATTAATAGAAAAATAGACATAAATATTTCTAATTAAATATAATTTCTAAATTCTTTAATATTTATTATATATGTTTAAATTACCTTAACAAAATTAGCAAATTTTCCTGGTGTTCTTTCTTTATAGGGTGTTCCATCTTTTTTTATTTTATTCATTAATTTAAGTTCACTTTTTTTTTTTTTTTTTTTTTTTTATTAATATTATTATATATGAACAATTTATTAGTGGTAAAGAAAAAATAATGTAACAATTAAAAGATTGTAATTATAAAAATATAATAAATAGTTAATCATATATATCCATACCCTTTGCATTTACATCTATATTTATTTACATCAATTGAATTTGAATGTCTTCCATAACTAAATTAATTTAATTATATAAGTTTCATTAATAAATTAAAAATGATACAAGAAAAATAATAATAAAAAAATATTATAAAATAAAAAAACAATAATTTAAAAATAATATTTATATATACATATATCCACAATTTTGGCATTGATATCTATTATTATGATTAGTTTTATTATTTCAAAGATAAGAAATTAATATTAATAAAGAAAAATATAAAATCATAATATATAAAAATTTATAAAAAAACTTCTTTTTTACTAACTTATATTTATAATTTATTGTATATGAATGATACGTTGTAACTTTAATATCAGAATAATGTGATTCAGCTATTTTACCCCTGATAATAGCAATAATTAAATAAAAATTACAATATATAATAAATATAATAAGAATACAATTAATTTTATAATAATAATAATAATAATAATAATAATAATAATAATAATAATAATAATAATAATAATAATAATAATAATAATAATAATAATAATAATAATAATAAATAATAATAATAATAATAATAATAAATAATAAATAATAAATAATAATAATAATAATAATAATAATAATAATAATAATAATAATAATAATAATAATAATAATAATAATAATAATAATAATAATAATAATAATAATAATAATAATAATAATAATAATAATAATAATAATAATAGTAATAATAATAATATTTAATGTTTACCAATATTTAAAATGAGAACCATGTTTTTCTCCATCAATTCCATCAATTAATATAACAGCAACATGACACATTTCATGTACTAATGTGTTTCTTAATTTTTCTGATAAATATTATTATTAAATTAGTGAAATATTAAACAATGTAATATTAATAATTATAATAATAATAATTCCATAAAAATTATTAATAAATATCTACCTAATTTATCCAGTACTTTACATGATAATTCAATTTTTATTGTTCTAACATTTTGTTTACTTTATAAATATAAAAAATTTTTATTAATATTATTCTTAAAATCAAATTGAATAAAATTTGATATCTATACTGTTTTTATTATTATAAATAACTAAATAGCTAAATAAAAAAACAAAAAAAAATATATATAATTATACTTTTTATTATTTAAAATTCTGCCAGCAGTTTTATATAAAGTTTTTGACCATTCAATTGTTAAATCTACAGGAAGTTTATTTTTAAAAATCACTTCATTAAATTCTTTATATAATATTGGAGTTATATTAAATCTTTCTTTTTTGAAATTTTTTATTGGGTCTATAAAAGAAAACATATATAAATTAATATAATATTTAAAAAAAATTTTTTTATTAATATAAATATATATATTATAATATTTTCCAAGTTATAACTTTTTAATTAATTTTCTTATTCAATAATTAAATTTATCTTGTTTTCATTAATTTTTGTTTTTATTTTTATTCTTATTTTTAATATTATATTTTACCTTTTTCTCTTCTTTCTTTAATAGAAATTTCTTTTTTCATGTTTTTGTTTCTTTTAATAGTGTTTAATTTGCATTTTTTATTGTTTTTATCACTATATCTTATTGGTTCATCATTATCATCATCATCATCTTCTTCCATTAAATACAATTTTTGTCTTCTATGCCAACTTGAATCTATCTGTTTTACATTTTTATTTATTATATCAGGATTACTATATTTTTCATCTTCTGAACTAATAATGTCTTCTTCATCACTAATGATAATACTTTTAATTCTATTTTTTCTGGATTTATATATAGGAATTTCATCATTTTCATCATCTGTTTCTTCCTTAGTATTATCATCACTGTTATCCATATCTTGATTCATTTTTTCTTTGATATCATTTTCATTGTCTATTTCTTTTACGATATAATTATTTTCATCATCCATTTCTTTTTTGATATAATCATCCTCTTCTATCTCTTCTTTGATATAGTCATCTTCATCATCCATTTCTTTTTTGATATAATTATCTTCATTGATATAATCCTCTTCATTCTTCATTTTCTTTTTGGTATAATCATTTTTATCCATTTCTTTTTCGATATTATTTTCTTTATTATTATTAAAATAATTATTTATATTGATAGTAACATCGACTTTATTATTATTAATATTGTATTCATTATTTTGGAATATTTCTTTATAACCTAATTCGTTTTCTTGTTCACTATATTAAATAAAATTTTGAAAAAAAGTTAATAATTTTAATCAAATAATTTTAATATATAATATAATATATAAATTACCTTTCAGGAAAATCAAAATATTTTAAAATTTCATCAGGATTAATAACTGATATATATTGTCGAACATCATTCATGATTTCATTATTTAAATCATCATCATCATTAATTTTATCAATATCGTCATGGTATGAATTAATTTTGTTGTTCTGATTATTGATTGTTTCCATACCATTATTATCCATTAATTGATCTTCAATAATTACTGTTGATTTATTTTCTTCAGCTGATGATGCTGAATCGTTTTTATTGTAATTAATATTATTCTCATTTGTTTGAATCTTATTTTTAACCATTGTACTATTTAATACATTTTCAAAAGAATCTAATTTCATTGTATTATCAGATGCTGGATATATTATACTTTCAGTAAACATTGAAGAAAATGGCATTAAATTAACTGGTATAATTTTTTCTTCAGATATATCAAAAATGTTATCAAAATTTTCATCTATTTTAGAAAAATCATAGTCATTTGGTAAAATAGACAATTTTTCGTTTGTTTTAAAATGTTTTGATTTATTTTTTGGTATATTAGAGCCTGAAAAATCATTTTCTATATTTATATTGTTATTATTTTCTCCTTTTATTAATCTTATAAATTTTGAATCATTTAATTCTGCTTCTGATGAATTATAACTACTACATGTATTATCAAATGGTTTATTGAATATTTTAATTTTTTTATTATTTATATTTTCAAAATTATTATTATTATTATTATTATAGTTATCATCATCATCATCATCATCATCATTATTATTATTATTATTATTATTATTATAATCATCATTATCATTATTATTATCATTATCATTATCATTATAATTATTATATTTATCATTATTATCATAGTTATTATTATTATAATCAAAATCAAAATCATTCTTACTGTTGTTATTGTTATAATTATTATATGAATCAATTTGGTTTTCATTAACGATTTTATTATTATTATTTGTACTATATATGTCATTAAACTGATCTGACTTAAAATCATATTTATCAAGTTCAGTTTTACTTCTTTTATATAATTCATTTGGTTTTTGGTAAATTTCAATTACTGTATTATTTAATCTATTTTCCCTTTTTCTTTTACGTTGAAATTCAATATTTAATAAATAATCTAATTTTTCCTTTTCTGTTATATATAATGAATGACTTCGATTAGCTCTAGAATAATTTTTTTTAAAGAAATTATCATTATAGTCATCATCATCATCATCATCATCATTATTATTATTATTACCATCATCAATTTGGTTTAATAAAGTAACATTTGAATATTGTTTTTTTGAATCATTAGAATCTATATTTTTTGTGTCGTTGTCGATAGTAACGGTTGGAGTAACATCTGATAAAAAATTATCAATACTTTCTTTATTATCATCGTTTTTTTCTGATTCTTCTGTATTTATAGATTTTTTACTAGTGTTAGATTCATCAGAACTATCACTAATAGAAGAAGCAGATGAACTACTTAGTATTCCTTTTAATTCTTTATTTTTAGTCGCTATATTACTATCTGTATCAGAATCTTTTTTATTTTTTCTACTTGAAATTTTTAGCATATCAAAAAATTTTGAAAAAAATCCCTTTTTCTTTTCCGGTTCTTTGCCTTTCTTAATGTCATTCTCAAAATTTGTATTTTGTTCACTTTTCTCATTTACTTTTATTTCATTTATAATTTTTCCAATGTTTGTATTTTGGATATTGTGAACATCATCTATTTTTAAATCTTTATATTTTTTTTCTTTGTTTTTAATTTTATAATTATTATTATCATCATCATTATTATCATCATCATTATCTTTATCATTATCATCATTATTATCATTAATATTACTGTTATCACCAATTACATCTATTGAATTTTCATTTTCTTGAATATTCAAATTATCTTCTATTCCTTCTTCTATATCCCATGTTCCTTTCATAAAAGCATCAGATTCTCGTACAATAAATTTACTTGATTTTCTTCTTTTATGTGATTTTATAAATAAATTTTCATTTCTTTTTGTTTTTCTTGTTTCTGGAATTCTAAATTCATTTTCTTTGTCAATATTATCATTTTGAATATTTTCTGTTTTATTCCTTTCTTTTTTTAAATAATTTATCCTTGATTCTTCCAAATAATTTATACTTGATATATCTTTTTCATCAACTTTTTTTAAATTATAAGTGGATTTTTTATCTAATTCGTCTTCTATCTTTAGGTATTAATAAAAAAAATTAATTATTTTTATTAGTATATTTTTATTATAAAATATTATAAATAGATTAATTTAAAAATGTTTTATTCATCAATTGCTTCCTTTAAATAAAATAAACAATAATAAATAATATAAAAGTTTAATTATAATTATTATATATTCTACTTACCTTTTGTAAATAATTTTTTAAAAAATCTAAATTTATTTCTTTATCGGGATTATTTAACTGTACATTTCTTAAGTAAGATTTCAAATTATTATTAAATGAATCATCCAAAATTTGATTTTTATTTTTATTTGAAAGCATTATAATACATTAATAAAAATAAGAATATTATAAAATATATAAATTATTTTTAAATTTTTATAAATGTTTTATTTTTTATATAGTTAAATTTAATAATATATTTTAAAACATTCCTTCGATTTACATAGTTCATATTAATTATAATAATATTATGAAATTTTAATATTTTAATCTATATAAATTTTAATGCTAAGAAAAAAAAAAAAAAAAATATTTATATATATTTAAAAAAAAAAAAAAAAAAGAAAAATTTAAAGGTTGTACAATAAGGATTTTTTCAATTTAGAATATGTAATTAAGATTTAATTAAATGAAAATTTATTTTATAAAAATTTATTCAAAAATATTTTAATATATTAAGTCCGCATTAATAATGGATTAATAAGAAAATAGATAAAATTTTCTTTCTTTAATTTTTAATTATATTATACTATCAAGAAATATTATATACATATTATTTTAAATATTTTAAAGAATAAAAAAAAATGAATAAATATTATTCAATACATAATAAAAAATTATATAATATAAATAATTATTCTATAGATAATTTATCAAATAATAGTCAGAATGATGAGAATTCAAATGACTTTTATACCAGCATTAAAAATAATAGAGAATCAAAAATTATAGTTAATGAATTTTTAAAAATAGCTAAAAAAGAAAAAGATGCTTATTATAAAGATCAATATGAAGAAAGGTATAAAATTGGTTATCCTAAGAAAAAATATTATTTTGTTTATTATTTATCAACAATTAATATATTAAGCTTTAAAATATATGTTTATATTACAATTATAACGAAGTATAGAAAACATCCACATAGAAAAGTTAAAAATAAAAACGTAAATAATTATTTAAATAATAATTTGAATCCAATAAATTTAAATAGTGAAAAAGAAACTTCAAATTTATCAGATGTAACATCAATAATATACGAATTATACTATTAAAAAAATATTATATTAATTAATAAATTAATTAATTAATTATGTAATTGTTAAATATTATTTAGGACTCCTCTTTATCTTTCACTGATACTTCAAGTTCATACACAAATAATAATAAAATAAAAAAAAATAATAATAAATACAATGTAGAAAAATTTCTGAATGAATCAAAAAATAATAATATAATTAAACCAATGTAATAAACATAAAAAATTTCTTAAATCATATATTAATAATATTATATTAATAATAATATTATAAATGTTTATATAATAGAAATGAAGAAGGGATACAATATAAATTATTATTAGAAAATTCTGAATTGAAAAAAAAAGAAGCCAAATATAATGATTTTTTAAAGGATTTACAACAATTAATGATTATAAATAATTTAATTGATATACCAACATTAATTGAAATATTTAAAAAAAACCTCTATGAAATAGGTACAAAAAAAAAAAAGTACAAAATTATAATTATATTAATAGATAAATTGAAATTCTGATATAATTTTTTTTTAATATTATATAATTAGATGGTATAAATGACTATTTAAATAAAATTTCTAATCAAAATGTACACAAAGCATACTCTATTGCTGTGATATAAATTATATATTATAATGTTTAATATTTAATAATATTTATACATATACTTATTTATATTTTGTTTTTATTTATTTATTTATTTATTTATTTTTTTTTGTAATTTTTTTTTCCATATAATTCATAGAATAAATTTAATAAAAATGATCTTTTATACAAAGGTGAAAAAATTATACAATTTAATACATATGACCGATTAAATAATCAATTTAATATGATAAAAGTAAATATTTATAAATCAATTATTAGATTGTATTTAATATATATATTAATTATTATTAATAATTTAAATTATTTATGTAATTACATAAAGAATGAACTGGAAGATAAGAAAAATGAAATTAATAAAAAAGTGAATCAAATTGAAATGAATAATAAAATAATAAGCCAATATAAAGAACAATTAAATAAATATGAGAATGATAAGAAATACTATGATGATAGAAAAAAGCAATTAGACGAAATTAATAATAAAATGAAAGAAAAAGATGATATAATTGTATGAAACAGTATTATAATAAATATTATTAGATATTTATAAATGTAAAATGATATAGAATGAAAAAAAAATTTTAAAAGTCATTCTAATAATTATACTATATATTAAAAAAAAAAAAAAAAAAAAAAAAAAGAAAAAATTACAAACTGATTTATATGAAGTTAATGAAGATTATAAAAAATTTAAAGAATCAACAAATCAATCGAAAAAAGCGTTAAATAGTTATATACAAAAATTAAAAGACACTACTTCTTTGGTAATATATTATATATAATATAATATATGTTAAATTCTATTCTTTTATTAATATTAATAATATTAGTATATTTTTTAAAAATAATATATTAATTTTTATATATTCTATTTTAATTATATTTAATAATTGAATAAAAAAGCTAATATGCTGTCCAAAAGAAAATCTAAGCGAAAAATTTTTAGATGAAATGAATTATCATTTTTCAGTAATAAAAATTTGTTATACATTATATATAATAATAATATAAATATTAAAGATTATAAATAAATAAATTTTTAATATTAAATGTTTTTGATATTCTCTCTCTCTCTCTCTATATATATATATATGTAAAGAATGATAAATCATATAAGCGTTTTAAAAATGTTTATTCTCAAGGAAATATTTTTAATTATATCGAATCATTAAAAGAAAATATTATTAAGAAAGAAAATGAAATTCTAATGAAAAATAAAAACATTGATTTATTAAAAAAACAAAATAGTAATATTACTGAAAATTTTAAATTTGAAAAACAAAATATATTTAATAAAAATAAAAAGAGTATTCAAGAATTGTATGTAAAAATTAAAAAAAAAAAAAAAAACATCTATACATCCAATTAGATATTTTTATTAAATTATTTCATTAAATATAATATAATATATATATTTATATATTATAATAATATTATATAATTATAAAATATTAAGAGAAGAAAAAATTAGTGATTTTAAGAAAAAAATTAAAGATAATGATACAATAATAAAAATGAAAGAAGAAACTAATGATAAACTTACTAACGAAAATGAAAATTTAGTAAGTCTATTTCAATTATAATATATATTTAATTTTTATATTTATTATAATTAATTTATGAATATTATTATTTATACTCTTTTTTTTTTTTATATTTGTTTCTTTAAACAATTAGAAATTTTTATTAAACACTTTAAGAAATGATATTAATATAAAAGAAAATATAATCAATTCTATTAATACCAAAATAAAAGACCAAGTATGTAGAAAATAAGAAAAAAAAAATATTTTATCTATTGTTTTATATATAAATAATTAAAATTAAAATTAAAAAAAAATTAATATGAAAAATAGGTAATAAAAGAAAATTCTTTAAAAACATTAAATGAAAATTATAAAGACACAATTGAAATATTAAAGAAAAAACAAAAATCAATGAGGTATTAATTAATAAAATAAATTTACTATATATACACAATTATATATTAAATTGTAAATAAAAAATAAATTATTATTGATATTTATAATTAATATTTTTTTATTTTTTATTTTTTTTTTTTTTAAAAGTTCATTATATAATCATAAAGATATCATCAATCAAAATTTAAAAGAAAAAGTTAAAGGATATGAAGAACAAATTTATAAATTAAAAAATGAAAACGAAGAATGTAAACAATTAAGGCAGGAACTAAAATATTTAAAAAATAATCTTTCAAAAAAAGATGAAATAATAACAACAAGTAGAAATAAAATTAAAGAAATGACAAATGTAATATATATAGTTTTAAATATGTTAAAAATAACCATTATGAAATAATACTAAATATTATTTTTTTTAATTTTTTTATTTTTTTTTATTTATTTATTATGGATATCGTTGAAATAATAATAATAATAATAATAATAATAATAATAATAATAATAATAATAATAATAATAATAATAATAATAATAATAATAATAAAACAATAATATAATAAATAATAAAAAAATATATAAAGAATTATGAAGAATGTAAAGAACAAGTAAAAAACTATAAAGAATTAAATTTATATAATAAAAATAAAGATCAATTATTACAAGATAGAATTAAAACAATAACTAATGAAAAGAAAAATTTACAAATAAGATATGATAATCTTAATAATGTATTGAAAAAAATCACAGATTATCTTTTATCAAAGTATAAAAAATTGATATTCGGGGGGAATAAAATAAATATAACAATTGATAATAAATCTTCAAATTCGAATTCAGTGAAAGAAAAAAGAAAAATTAAAGAAAATAATGAGAATTGTTCTTTCAATAAAAAAGAAATCATTGAAAAAATTAAAGATATTTCTGAAACAGTATTATATATTACAATTATTATTATTATTATTATTATTAACAAAGATTATAATTATTAATACTACTTGAATTTTTTTTTTATGTAATTTAATTTAGATATTAAATATTGATTTTAAGGATATGCTAGATTCAACAACACAAAAAGAATATTCGAAAAAGGAAGAAAAACCAAATCAAAACGATATAGCTAATGAATTTCTATATCAATATAACCAAACAAAAAATAAATTAAATCAAATGTATTTTTTTCTTTTTTCTTTTTTTTTTTTTTTTTTTTGTTTTTATAAATGATATAAATAAATTATATATGATTCATTTTTTATTATGAAAAGTATTAACATATATATTATTATTTTTTATTCTATATATTAAAATCTTTCATTACATTTCTAGTATCAAAAAAGATAATTTCGAATTAGAATTATATAATTATTTTGTAAATTTAATAGAACTATCTTCAAAATAATTATAAAAAAAAAACTTGTCTTTCAATATAAATTTTATTAAAAAAAAAAAAAAAAAAAAAAATAATATAAAATGAAAAGAAATTAAATAAATAATGGACAAGACAAATATAACAAATATAATATATTTTTTAAAAATAATTATTTTTCTTTTTTTAAATAAAAAGTATCAATCTTTCATATTCAATTAATATTAGATTATTTATTTATTTATTTATTTATTTATTTTAATTATAATTATTAATACTAATAAATTTTTTGTTATATATTTAATAATTGATTAAATATTAAATATTAAATATTATTATTATTTTTTATTTATTACTTTTATTTTAATTTTTATATTAATTTTTTTTTTTTTTTTTTGAATATTTTTATTTTTATTTTTATTTTTTTAATTTTTATTTTTTAATTTTTTATTTTATTTTTATTATTATTTTTATTATTATTATTATTTTGTTTAGTTTATTTATTATTAATTTACTTATTATTATTATTTTTTTATTTTAATTTTATTTTATTTTATTTTATTTTTTTATATTTTTTAACTTTTATATGCTATATGCTATATTTAATTTAATGTTATTTTAAATGTTTATTTTATGATTCATATATATTTTTTTATAAATAACTAAAATTTAATATAATAATTCTCTATATGTTTTTTATGCCCATAAAGATTCATCGAATGAAGAATAATCAAACATCTCATTAACTTGCTTTCCATTGGTAGAATAACTTAATTTTATTCTTATTTTTATTGGTGCCTATTAAATAATAATATAATATATAAAGAGAAAAAGAATTAATGAATCAATAATATTAATAATAATAGAATATTGATTATTCAGAAAAGAAAAAAAAAAAAAAAAAAAAAAAAAAAAAAAAAAAAAAAAAAAAATAAATAAATAAATAATATAAAATGTAAATTTTACTTTTGATGGATTAGCGATTTTTATTATTTGGTTTATTGGGGAATCAGGTGTACATACAGATGCACTTGGTGGATTGATTTGAAGTTTCATTGACTGTTATTTTTTAATTATAAATTGTTAAGGTTAATAATTATTTTAATCATATATATATATAAATAATTAAATATAAAGGGTTATTATTATTATTATTATTATAATAATAATAGTAATAGTAATAAAAATGATAATATCTAATAATATATTATTTTTATTATATAATTATTATTATTATTTACTTTTGGTACAGCAACAAGTAAATTAATCTTATCAATAACATATGATGGTTCTGCTACATATTTTGTTTTCAAAACAACTATTATAGGATTTTCATTAGAAGTGTCAAATACAATTTTTAATCCATTCTTATGGTAAAGAACATTTTCTTTTATTTTTGGTTTATTTCAATGTAAATATAAATTAATAATAATATAAAACAAAAAAAATTTAAAAAGTATATATATATATATAAATTAAAATACAGTTATTATAATTATTATTATTGTTTATTTTATATTAAATATTTTATTATATGTTATATTAATTAAATATTATTATACCATTATTAGTTGAAGACATTGGAGTCATTGATGGAGTTATAGGAGTAGACATAGCAGAAGTTGGAGTTGATATATTTGTTGGTTGCATAGGATTTAATAATGACATATTAGATGAATTGTTTGGTTGCATAACATTTCCAAGTGATAATAAACTATTCAAATTATTGTTTTGATTTGTAGTTGCTGGAATAGAAGTATTCATTAAATTCAAATTATCCATTTGATTAACTAAATTATTAGAACTAGTATTATTAGATGATGGTGTCATTGGAGTTATTGTTGGTCCCATTTGAAGATCTCCCAATAAGTCCATAATATCCTAAATTTAATATTATATTAAATTTATTTAAATAATATATATAGATATATTTTATATTTAATATAGATATATTCAAAAATATGAATACACATAATATATACATATATATATAAATATATATGTTTAATATAAATATATATATAAATATGAATACATATAATATATATATTATAGTATAATATTAATCAAAAATATTAAAGTAATAAATAATATATTATTAACTTACATTGCTTGAAGAACTTGAGGATTTTTCTATTGGTTTAGGATTAGAAGTGGTAGTTGTTGAATCACCAAGAATCATATCTAATAAGTCATTTGAATTCTTTGAAGAATCGAGTTGTTCATCTGATGATAATATAGAATTTTCCGATATTTTAATATATATATTATATAATTTTTATTTTTATTAATACATATATATTATTATAATTTATTATATTATATTCTATAATATAATAAATCATAATAATAATAATTTAATATAATATTATAATATTGCAATATTTTTTTTTTTTTTTTTTTACCTAAGTTCTGTTTTCTACTTTCTTTTGTATTTTCTAAAGCTGGCATTCTATCTAAAACAACGCTACGAATATCATCATTTAAGTTATTTAATGAAGAAAATTCAACAGCACGTTGTTGAATTTCTAAATTAATATTAGTTTTATATTTTGCTATAATTGAATTATTACGACTATTATTTTATATATAATATTTTATAATATAAGAAAATATATATAATATATATAAAATAATTCAAGAAATAAAAAAAAAAAAAAAAAAAAAAAAAATTAATATATATTATAAAAATTTTTTTTTTTTTGGTAAAATTATTTATATTATTAAAATCTTACTCTCTACAATTAGAACTTAATTTATTAGTTAATTTAACTAAAGCAATTAATATATATTGTCTAATTTTATTAGTGACATGTGATCCTTCTATTAAACGTTCAAGTAAATCAATGACTTCGGTTTCAGATGGAATCTCAGTAGAAGAATTGTTAGTTTCATCTTCATCATTAATAGCTAAACTATCGTCAAGTGGACTTTGTAATAATAAATCACAATATTCACCTATACACCATATAGTTGCTAATTGTAATCCTTCTTGTGATTCAACAGTATCATTTTTTTTATTTAAAATATTATATAATTTACTTGTAGCATATTGTTGTAATTCAGTTGAAGATGTTGAAATTAATCTAATAAAGTTATTAATAACATCTTGTTCCACATGTCTAATATATTATATTTATTTCATTATAAATTTCAAAAAAAAAAAAAAAAAAAAAATTATATATATATATATATATAACAAAAGGAGTACAATTAATTAAATTACGGTTATACATAAATATATATATAATAATAATAATAATAATAATAATAATATTATTATTATTATTATTATTATTAGTAGTATTAGTATTAGTATTATAATATATTTACCCTCCAGCAATTTTTAATACTCTACAAACGGTATCAATTTCCCAACGTTTATTTGGTTTATATCTATTAGCACATTCACATAATCTTCTAGAAATTTTTGACTTTTCTTCATTTGTAGTGGTTTCTAAACTTACTAAAAGTTCACGTGCTAAAACTCTAATATTTTGTCTATTCATTAATATAAATGCTAAATCAATTGCTCTTTTACGAATAGAAATATCAGTATCTTTAATACAATCAATAATTGTTGATGAATGACGTTGAAGTGAAGAAGAATCTGTTAAAATAGATGCTACTTGACATAATGTAGTTAAGGCTACATATCTATTTATATTCAAATTATATAAAATTTTTATTAAAAAAAAAAAAAAACAGGGTATTAAAATATATTTTTATTTATTAATTTCAAATATCAATGATTAATATATATATTGGTAAAATATAATATAATATAATATAATATAATATTATATTATATTATATTATATTATATTATATTATATTATATTATATTATATATTGTAATAAAATATAAATAAAAATACGAAAAAATTAAATAAATACATACTTAATATTATTATCACGATTACTTAAGAAACGACCTAAAATATTAATAGCCATAACTTGAAGAGATTTTTCACTTTCAATATTCATAATAGTTAATACAGTTTCATATAAAATTGAATTACCGACATTCTTTGCATTATCAGTATTAGTAGCAACTTGAGCTAAAACATCATTCATTAAATCACTAGCTTCAACATTATTATGACCAAGTAATCTTAATAAACGTAAAATTTGAACTTGTAAAAATGGATCTGAAACACCATTAACATCATGTTCAGCACTGTAATTATTATTGACTAAATTACGTAAAATTCTTACTAAACGTGGTACATTCTTTATTATTATTATTATTATTATTATTATTATTATTATTATTATTATTATTGTTGTTATTGTTATTGTTATTGTTATTGTTGTTATTTGATTATTATTTTTATGATTGTTGTTATTATTGTTATTGTTGTTATTATTATGATTGTTTAGTATCATAGACAATATATATAATATGTAAAATATATTAATATAAATAATTTTATAATATATATATATAAACATATATATTTAAATAAAATTACCTTTCTTGTATCATTTAAAACATTTTTACTTAATTGACACATTTCAATTAATAAAGTAGTACCGGTAAGAAGTATAGCATGATTCTTTTCTTCATTAAGTAATTTATTAGCTCTTATAACATAATTATCTAATAAATCTGGTACTTTACGAATAATTCTTAAAGCACATAATGCAGCCTATAATAATAATGATATTAAAAGAATAATTATATTTTATAAATTATAATTAATTGATTTATTTATTAAACTTTACTCTATTATTAATTTTTATAAATAAATATAACTATTAATAATACTATTTATAAAAATGAAACATATATTAACCTTCTTTCTAATGTAAGTATTTGAATTTCCTAATAATTTTTCAACTTCTGATGATAAATCTCTTGCCATTTCAACTGAAGAAATATTACCTAAAGTACATAAAGCTAAACCAACATTAAACATATTTGAATGATTCAAATCACTAATTATAGTTTTAATAAATATATATAAACAAATAAAACAAAAAAAAATTATTATTAATTTAATAAACTATATTATTATTTACACTACTAAATATAAATAAATTAATTTTTTTTGTCGAAATATATATAATAATATTATAGTATTTACTTTTTTAAGGAATTGGTAACAAGCGTTAAAACTTCTTGATTTTCATCAAGTAAAAGCATAATACCTAAATATCCTAATCTTTTATCCGAAAATTTATTAGAAGCAACTATTTTTTATTATTGAATTTTTCAATTTCAAAAAAAAAAAATATATATATATATATATATAATTTTTAATAATTACATATTTAATTAATATTACAATTATATAATAAATAATTAATAATTAATTTTATGGAAATAATAATAAATAATAATAATAATAATAATAATAATAATAATAATAATAATAATAATAATAAAAATATATAAACCTAATTTTAAACATTCAATTTGACCAAAATGAGCTGGATAACCAAGCATAAATATATATAATAATTTAGAGACATTAATATGTCTTGTATCATTATTTTCTTCTTTAAATTGGGTTCTGATAAATGCAGATTCTTTTGCAATAACAGCTCTTTCATCTGCAGCTGTTTTACAATTACGAACTGCTTTTATGAGATCTTTAAGTCTCATAACACCCAATTTGTTAACGAAAGATTGAATTTGCTTTAATTGTACACTAGTATCCATTTTCTTATTTAATTCTAATATATGCTTAATATTTCAAAATCAATATTGTATAAAATTCACTATCAAATTAAATGTGTTTTTATTTATTGAATATTATGTTTGTATTCTAATAAATAGTATTGTTTTTTTTTTTTTTTTTTTTTTTTTTTTATGAACAGTATGGTATAATGGTATATAAGTAATATATTAAAGAAAATATATACAATATAAGTAATTTTAAGAAAATATATATAATAAGCATATAAAAATAATTATAAAAAAAAAATTAAAATATATTATTTGTTATTACAATTATAATTTTTCTTATTTATTTATTCATTATTTATATAAAACATATTAAAAAAATAAATAAATAAATATTATTGTTTGTTTAAAATTATTAATACATTATTTATTTATTTATTATTATTTATTTATTTACTTCTATAATAAAAAAGGAATAAATTTTTATTATCATTAATTAATAATAATTAAAAAATAAATTCTAATAATAGATTCATAAATATAATACTTTATTTTATATATAATTATTTTTAAATAATAGTAATATCACTTTATAATGATATTTAATTTTATAATATACCTTTTTTTTTTATCCTTTGAACAAATATTATATTATAAAAAATAATAAAAAACAATTATTATTTATTATTACTTTTTAAAATTTAAATGAAAACTTATAAAAAATATATATGACTGTGACTATGGATGATGTCAATTATTAACGCTTTTCATTTCAAATTCTTAATTATATATTTTTAATTGACTAAAATGTTATAAAAAAAAAAGAAAAAATAAAAAAAAAAATTTAAAAAAGATTATAAATGATATTTATTAAAAAAATATATATATAAATAATATTATAATACACATAACACATAATAAATAATAAATAAAAAATCTCTATATAAATAAATAAAATTCAATGTTAATAAATATTATTATTAAATTATTAATATATTAATAATATATTAATAATATATTATTAATATAAATTTAAATAAGTTTTGTGTGTTGTTTTAATAATAAATATTTCATAAATAAAAAAATATTTAAAAAAAAAGTAAATAATAAAAAAACAATAATGAAAATAAATTAATTTTAATATATTCATAATATAATCATAAATATATTATTCCATATAAAAAAACAATAATAAAATATGGAAGATTTAAGTTAAAAATAATTAAATGATCTAAATAATATACGTAGAATTAATTATTAATCCTATCATTTAATATTAATTTTTATTAACATATAATGGATTAATATTCAATGATGATAGGATTAATAATTAATTCTAAATGAAATTCATTTTATGATTATATAATCATAAAATGAACAACTTTTATTGTTATAATTTATAAGAAAAGTTACTTCTATACACCAAAAATATTACTAAAATAAAATTATTAAAAAAAAAAAATTCTTATTTATTATTTTAAATAAGAAAACAAGAAACATATTATGATTTTAAAATAAAAACTTTATTATATTTTTTAATTAGTTTTAAATTTATTATTAAAAAAATTATAATTAAATTTTTTGATTAATAAAATAAACATAATTATTTGCATAAATTTTTTGTATTTTTTTTTTTTTTTTTATTTGTATTTTAATATTATTATTGTTAATATCTTAATGCTTTTTTTTTTTTTTTTTTTATTTATTTATTTTTTTTTTTTTTGTTATGTTATGTTGTTTTTGTTTTATTATTTTTTAATTTTGTTTTATTTGTTTTTATTTAACTTTTTTGTTTTGTTTTTGTTTTTGTTTTATTTTTTATTTTTTATTTTATTTTTGGTTTTGTTTTGTTTTTAATTTTTTTAATATTAAAATAGTTTTATATTTTATTATTAGGTAATTCTTAGTTTGTTCATTATACTTTAAATATTGAATAGGTTATATATGTAATTAAATTAAAATGTATAAAAAAAAAAAAAAAACATAATAAAATAAAATAAAATAGATTATGGAATCTATTTTATTATATTTTAAATTATCAAATTTTCTATTAGATTATAAATGCTTTTAATAATTAATTATTATTATTATGTAATATTTAAAGATCTGATCCACAACAGTTCTTGTACTTCTTTTTACTACCACATTTACATCTATATAAAAAAAAAAAAAAAGGAATATATGATTAAATAAACATATATATATTATGATAAATTATTATATAAATTTTTTAAATTAATATATAATGATATAAAACAATTAAATATAATAAATTAATATATATATGAAGTATATTCTTACGGATCATTTCTTCTAATTTTTGGACCAACATTCTTCTTTTTACCAAGATGAATATTTTTACCTAATAATTCACTGGTTAATTTTTGAAGATTGGCTTCTTGTCTACGTTGGAATTCTCTTTCTTCTCTTTCAGTAGTTGGGAAACCATTATCTAAACGAATAATTAATTCATTACGTAAATCAATTTTTTCGGTAACTTTATTCTTTTATTATAATGATAGAAGCAAAAAATATTTTTATTATAAAAAAAATATTATAATAATAATAAAAATATAAAATTAATTTTTTTATTCAATGTTAAATATTCAATAAGTATTATATTCAAAAAATATATATTTATCAATTTACCTTAATTAAACGAACAATAAATTGATCAACTTTTTCATTAATAGTTGGATTTAATTTTTTCATTTCAGTAATACCAGTGTCAACAATATGATGAGCTATAATTTTAATATATAGTATATATTATTATAATATATTATTAATATCTTTTTATATTATTATTATTCCTATTGTTATCATTATAATTATTATTATTATTATTATTATTATTATTATTATTATTATTATTATTATTATTATTATTATTATTATTATTATTATTATTATTATTATTATTATTATTATTATTATTATTATTATTATTAAAATTACCAGCTTCCTTTTCTTTAAAGTGAATTTTTAATTTTTCAGAAGCAGCCCAGACAACTCTATTAAAGTTATCAGTTTTGTCAAAGCAAAAATCAACTCCATTACATAAATCAACTTGTACAGTTTTAATAGTTGTATTATTTACAACATTAACATTAATGTTATTCCATAATTCTTGAACTTGAGTAATAACCTTTCCATTAAAGATAAAGGAACAATTCTTACATTTCTCTTTTAAAATATAAAAAAATAAATAATTTATTTTAATTATTTACATACATTAAATAAAATAATTTAATTTATATTACAATTATAAAAAAAAAAAAGAATAAAATAAAATAAAATTAATTCATTTACTGTAAAATTGAATATATTAATATTAAATAATTTTAATTATTAAAATTTTTATATATTTACCTATACAAACTTTAGTTGACATTGCTCCAACAACAAATTTAGAATCTTCACAATTCTTAAAGAATAATGTTTCAGATGATTCAACATCTTTATCAGTAAAAAGTTTAGTAAGTTTTTGTCCTTCCTATTAAAAAAAAAAAAAAAAAAAAAAAAAGGAAAAATTTAATTATTATATTAAATTATATATTAAATTATTGTAATAATAAATTTAATTAAAAAAATTGAATGAAATTAAAATTAATTTTTTTAAAAGAAATTTAAATTGAAATTGAAATTAAAATACAAATGAAATAAGTAAAATTGAAAGAATTTGGTAATTGTGATGAAAAAAAAAATTTATATATATATATATAAATTAAAATGGATTAAGTTAATTTAATTTTACTTACAATTAATTTAATTTTTTGATTCATTTTTTGTTGGAATCCATTATCTAAATTTTCTTTTAATTTTTTCTCTTCTTCTTCAGTAAGACCAGTTTTACTGTTTGTAGTAACAGTGTACTTTTCTTTAGCAGTTGTTGGGGTTTCATTTTTAACGGATTCTTTAGATTCCTTTGGAACTTCAACTTCTTGATTCGATAACATTTTGAATTAAATTACGTTAACTGAAGTTGAAATTAAATTAAAATAAAAATAATAATTAATTAAAAATATATATATATATTTAATATAAAATAAATTATCCATTTTAAACATAATTTGTACATACCCTATTAAAATTTTTTATTTTTCTTTATTATATTTTATTATATAGATATAATGAACTTTTTTATATATAATTATTTATATATAAAAGAAAAATATATATAAGAAGATAAAAAAGAAAAAGAAAAAAAAATAATAAAAATAAAAACATATAAAACTTATTTAAAGAGTTTTATAGTTATAATTTTAATTAATATACTTTTATAATATATTAACATATATAATAATTAAATTTTAATAGTTAATTATTATTTTATTAATATAATCTATATAAAATATAAAAAAAAATATAAAAAAAAAAAAAAAACAAATTCATTAACACAATTAATTAAAAAAATAAAAATATAATTTTTTTTTAATATATTTATTATATTATTATTTAAATAGGATTATATGATTATCCATTTATAAAATTTAATTATTTTTAATTAAATTAGTTTGATTATAATAATCATAATCATATTCATAATAATAATATAATAAAAATATAATAAAAATATAATATAATATAATATAATATAATATATATAATATAATATAATATAATATAATATAATATAATATAGTATAGTATAATAAATAAATAAATAAATAATATATAAACAAATAAATTTGTAATTAAAATTTTTTTTAATCTATAACTTTATTTTATTTATTTATTTATTTATTTATTTATTCATTCATTCATTTATTAAATTGATTTATTAATTGATTTTCTAATTGGACTATTATATTATATAATTATTTAATATTATATATATTTTAACTAATAATAGTGTCATATTATTTGTTATTTTTATATACTTGATAATATGTAACTTTTTAATTTCTATTAAAGAAATTAATACTAGTAATCTATAATTTTTTTATTTTAAAAATTTATATATCTATATATATAGTATTTAATATTAATATTTTATAGAGTGATGTATTATATCATATAAAAGAAAAATGGTATTTTTATAAAAATACAACTTTAAAGTTGGTTTTTTTTTATAGGATAGAATATTATAATTCAATATTTTATAATTATAATTAACAGTCAAATTAAAGAGAATTTTATATGAAATATATAATATATAATGTTTTTATATTTTATATATTATATTTTATATATATTACAATTAATTCAAACAATATTATAAAAATTTATGGTATAATACCTAATATATATATACATTTATATATATATTTTTTAATTTATAAATTTTACATAAATAATTAATAATTATTTTTATTTAATAAAATTAATAAAATTATTCCAATGATAAAAAAAAAAATATTTATTTGTTGTAACACAACACATGGATGGTTTATATAGCCTTATATCAAATATCACTATATAAATTGAGCAAGATTGAATAAATATTTAATATTTATATTTATAAATATATTTTTAAACTTAAAAAATAAATATTTTATCATACCACATTTTATAAATTCAAAAAAGAGTAATTAAAAAAAATGAAATAATTTATCATACCACATTTTATAAATTCAAAAAAGAATAAATATTTATTAAATCGTTATAATTTACAAAGTTTTAACATAATTTCAATGTATCTTCTTTAGTATATAAATAATCCATTCATTATTCATAATTAATAAGTTAAATAATTAATATTATGAATATTAATTATTTATATAATTAAAAATTTTATTCGAATTTATTGTTGTATACATTTTACAATTGTATACATTATGTTAATTTTTTTTAATTAATATTTATTGGTTGAATATATATTATTAATATATTGTATAATATAATATAAATATAGATCAATACTTTTTTTTTATTAAATAAATTTTTTAAAATTAATTCTTTTTTTTTTTTTTTTTTTCAAAATTATAGAATTTTATATATAAGTCATCATGCGTCTTATAACACATAATATGCTTCAATGCCATGTTAAAGGCTGTAATAAAGATAATTTTCCATTAAAACTTGAAGAAATCGAAATTGAAGAACTTGAAGCTGAATTCAATGCTGATTTTATAAAATCTATGTTAAATCGTTTAGATTGGAAGGCACTTGCTCAAACTACATTTTCTGTATGAAATTATTACTTTTTTAGATTTATTTTTTTATAATACTATTGCAATTTCTAAATAAAATACAATATTAATCATTAAAATACGATAAAATAATGAATACATAATCTTTTTTTTTTATAATTCAGTATTAATAATTTTAATTAAAATATTTTATAAAAATGTTTTATTATATAAAATTATTAATTAATTAATTAATTAATTAATATAATATAACTTTATTATTTTCATTTTTAATAATCAATATATGTATAAAACTGTTTACATTTCAATTTTAAATATGAATTTACAGCTTGGAATTGCTCAATTACCAGAAGAAATGCCAGAAGAATTAAATGATGAAATGTTACAACAATTACATCATATTTTATTAGAGGTATTTTAAGAAATTTTAATCAATAATTATTATTATTAAAATAATAAACATATTTATTTATTAATATATTTATAAATTTTTATATTATTCATAATTTTTTAAATTTTATTTATGGTGAATTTTATATTATTTGAATTTTTTATTCTATATATATAAAAGGTTGATATTACTTCTGGAAGAATGGTATGTCAAGGTTGTAATCACGTTTATCCAATTAGAGATGGAATTCCAAATATGTTATTAACAGAATCTGAAGTTTAAATTTGAATATACCAAATAATATTAAATATTATATTAAACAAACAAATAAACGAATGAACACAAAAAAAATATCAAAAACAAGTCAATAATAATAATTAAACAACATAGAATTAAATTTAATACATGTATTAAATTATATTATATATTTTTATTTATTACTATAAAAAGCATTTAGATAAAATAAAATATATTACATAAAAAAAAAGTAATATTATTTTTTAAAAAATATTATTAAATTATTTTTTCAAACTTATAAATTTTGTGTTTAATATAAAATAATCGATTATCAGAGTTTTATTTTGTACAAGAAAATATATAAACAAACTTATTCTAACTGTATTTATTTTTTTAGGTTTTATAAAATAAAATTTATTATATAATTTAACTAATTATCATTTACAGTGTTTTTATTTATTTATTTTTATTATGATTATTATTATTATTATTATTATTATTATTATTATTATTATTATTATTATTATTATTATTATTATTATTATTATTATTATTATTATTATTATTATTATTATTATTATTATTATTATTATTATTATTATTATTATTATTATTATTATTATTATTATTATTATTATTATTATTATTATTATTATTATTATTATTATTATTATTATTATTATTATTATTATTATTATTATTATTATTATTATTATTATTATTATTATTATTATTATTATTATTATTATTATTATTATTATTATTATTATTATTATTATTATTATTATTATTATAAATAAATTTAAAATATTTACATAAATAATGTTAATAAAACATAAATATATTGTTATTAACATGTAATTATAAAGTAAAATTAAAAATTTAAATATTAACAAATATATTAAATTTTTTTTTTTTTTTTTTGAAGATATGTATTAACTATTTTCTTAGAAATTTACTTTCATTATATTTAAAAATATTTGTATTATCTCCACTAGATCCGAATTTATTCGGTTTTAAACTTGAACCAAAACGATCAATCATGTCGTCTGTACTAGAATTATTTCTAGTTATTATTCCTACATTATCAAGACTACTACTATTAATAATATTCTGTTGATTTTGTTGATTTAGTTTATTAAGTTTCTTGTCACTATCATTACATTTTTGTGATGGTGGTCGTGATAATCTTCTTTCTTTTATAATAATGTTATGTACATAAATATTATAGAATTTAGAAAAATATAAGAAATATAAGATTACTAAGGTATTTGCTAAAGTTTCAATAGCAGAGAAAAGATCTTGTATCTGTAATGAAATATTATCTTGAAAATTAATAGTTTCTGTAATAACCATGAATAATACATAGATATAAACTGGAATTACTAAATTCTATATATATATATATTCCAAATTTTTTATAATATATATATAAATTTTTAGTATGTCTATTTATTATTATTATCACTAATTATTATAATTTTATAGATATATTAATATATAATAACCTCTTTAAATTCATCTTTAACATTTCTAATGGAATAAGATAACATGCATCCAACTAGAAGTATTCCAAAATTGGCTAACGTACTAATTATTATTTTATCAAGGTTTATATATATACATATATATATATATTTTTTTTAATTTTTATCATATAAATAAAAAAAAAAATAATTAATATATTATAATGATATAAATAATAAATTAAAATAAAGAAATATTTTTAAAATATAATTTACCTAATAACTTTTGATTTTGGATATTGACATTTTTGGTATACTTTATAATCAGTAGATAAAGCATCAACTACTTTAATATCTTTTTTTAAATTCCATAAACTCTCTATTAATAGATGAAATACAACAAATGAAATTATAATAGAATACATATATTTCTTCTTCATTCCACTTCTAATGGATCTTTTATATGAAAAACTGTATATATAGTATATATAATAATATTTATAATATATTTATTATTGTTGTTGTTAAAAATATTAAAAAAAAAAAAAGGATAAAACAAAACAAAAATATAGAAAAGAAAATATACAATTGTAAATTACATTCTATATATTCTTAATGCTTTAACTAAAACTGAACCAAACACCAATGAAAATCCCTAACAAATGAAAATATAATATATATATATATATATATATATATGTATATATTTTAATGTACGTTAAAAAATAACAATTTTATATTATTTTTTTATTAATAAATATTTAATAGTTAATAATTACCATATTATTTAAAAAGTATATTATATGACATTTTGCAAGAGTTCTATCAACAGTCAAATATAATGTATATGTATTATTGATAATTAAACCAAATAATATAATTATTAAAAACTCAATACCACCTATAAATTATATTATATTATATTATATATGTATATATATATATGAAATTATTAATAATTATAAATATAATAATAACTACATTAATTAGTTATTTTTTCCCCTAATTTAAATAATTAATATAATTACCTCCTTTAATTGCTGGATTTTCTCTTAAAAGAATTGTAGTTATCATAGTAATTATAATAACTACGATTAAAAATAATGACGTACCAAGTACAGTTTTATCTAAATTTTTATTTCTTTGCATTTTTCCATGTTCAGTACAATAACTACCAATAAAATTTGATTTAGAACAATCACAAACATTATTATTAATACATTCACCTCCATTTTGGCACTTTTTTTCACAATAAGGTAAATAACTATTTTTCAAAGAAAAATAAAATTAAACAAAAAAAAGAAAATCAATAATAAAATATTTTTTATTCTCATATTCAACATAATAATAATATCTTTTTTTTTGTAATAATTGTAACAATTATATTTTTCTTCATTATTACCATGATTTTAATTTAATATTTTCTATATCTTGATATAAATATGATGAATTACTACATTCATTTATATTTATTTCAATATCAATATAATTTTTTGGAAATCTTGTAAAATCACCTATAAATTATTATTATTATTACCATATTATAATATAATAATAAATTTTAATCTTTAATACAGGTTTAAAAAAAAAATTTTTTTTTTTTTTTGATTATGAATTAATTATTTTTTATAATAAAATTACCAAAAGAATTAAGTTCTAATTTTACTGAATATACTCCTGGATTTCCAATTACTAATAATGTAATAAAAACAATATATATTCAATATATATATATATAAAACGTAATTTTTTATGATTTTTTTTTATTATTTAAAATGTTTGAAATAAAATAAATAAAAAGTATTATACCTTTAATTGATGGATATTCACATATATCACCCCAACAATATGATTGAGTTTGTCCTACAAGTGCTGCATTATAAGTATCATTAATTTTAACTTCAAAAAAGGAAAATTTATCAAATTCAGCAGTTGAAATATCAGAAGCCAAACTAATTGCTTTTAATAAAAATTAAAAAAAAATTGATTTTTTTAAAAAAAATTTAATACATTGAATATTTTATATATTTTCTAATTATATAATAAATAAAATCATTTAATATCTTACTGTGATTATAATCGTCATAAATATTACCTAATTAATTTTTTATTAAATATATATATATATATAAATTAAATAAAATAAAAATTTGATTAAATATATATTAAAACAATATATATATAATAGTTTTTTTTTTAAAAAAAAAATAAGTAATAAAAATAAAGAAAAATAATTTTTTTTTTTTTGTTTTAAAATTTACATTTAATTCCTGTAGGTATTTTTTCTCCAGATAAAATATTATAACTAGTAGATACATTTGGTAAAAATTCTAAATAGGTTGGGTTAGTTGCTACTAAATTTTTTTTCTTTAAAGTACTCATATTTGAAATAACTGGTTCTGATTTATTATTTAAACTAAAAACAACAGGACCTAATTGTGCATCTACATTAGTAAATTTACAATTATTGAAATTAATATATTTAGGAGTTAAATCACTTATTGAATAAATAATTCCACCATATTTTGATGCTTCTATATTTTCAAATTCAGTATTTTTAAAATTACAACTTAATGGAGTTTCATCACTAATTTTAATTACATTTACAATAGTTCCCATTTCAGATGTAATATTTTTAAAATTTGAATTATTAATAGTATATTGACCAGCTATTTGATCGTCCTTAACTTCACCATTATTCATTACATCTATATGAATAAATCCATTTTTAAAATGACAATTTGTAAAATTACTACTTTTAATAGTTAATTGAGCACTATAAAATAAACTACATCCATGAACTATTATATATATATAAAATTATATAATTAATTTAATTGAAAATAAAATTATTAATTATAAATTATAATAAAATAATAATAATAATTATTATAATAACTAAAATTATCAATATTTTTTACGTATTTAATTTTTTTTATTATTATTCTTTAATAATATTATTATTATTTTATTATTATATTTATTAATAATTAATATTAATATTATTATTATTATTATTATTATTATTATTATTATTATTATTATTATTATTATTATTATTATTATTATTATTATTCATTAATAATAATATAGTTATTATCGTCCTTTTTATTATTATTGAAAATTATTATTATTATTTTTTATAAATTACCTCCGTAAACATCTTCGAAATTAGTATTTTCAATTGTAAAATTTGATTTATCATCCAAATATATTAATTCTGTATTTAATTTTACTGTATTAATATCATTTCGATTGGTACATGAATTATTTTTATTACATAAATGAATATTTGTTATCTTTAAATATATATGTATATGTATATGTTAATATATGTAATAATAAATATTAATTAATAATATACTTAATATTTATTATTATATATATATTTAATAATATACCATACTTTTGAATTAATAATTTTTCCTGATGAATGTTCCAACCTAAATAATGCTATATAGATATTTAAATTTTAATTGTTAAAAATATATGATTATTTATATATTTATTTTTTTATAATATTTTAATTGTAATAATTACGTCCTTGGGCTGTAATATTATCAAATTTAACATTATTAAATGTCATAAATCCTTTATAATTATTATTGATAATTTTAATATTTATAATAATATTATTATTATTATAATATATGAATTATATTATTATTATTATTATTATTATTATTATTATTATTATTATTATTATTATTATTATTATTATTATTATTATTATTACTATTATTATTATTATTATTATTATTATTTATTATTTATTATTATTATTATTATGATTATTATTAAGTACCTTCTTCATTATTAGTAGATCCGTTAGTATTTACAAATTCAAGAGCAGATTCTGAAGTGAAATTTTTTACAGTTACATCTTCCATATTTATAAAACATCTACTTTTAATAAGAAACAAGCTTTTATTTTAAAAAAAATATTCATTGATAATTATTTTTATGTTAATTTTTTATTAAACTATTATTATTATTATTATTATTATTATTATTATTATTATGATTATTATTATTATTATTATTTATTTATTTATTTATTTATTTATTTATTTATTTATTTATTATTTATTTATTTATTTATTTATAAATGTATTATTTACTGAGCATTGAAACCTCCAGAATTTGTTAATGTTACACTGAATTATATAAAAAATTAAAAATTTTTAAATAATTAATAAATAAAATATATAATAATAATAAAAAAAAAGATAATTGATTATGTATATACAAATATATTATAACATATATATTTATACATTTATATTTATTTATAATCTTTTTGTCCTTTACTTTTTAAAATCAGCAGTGACATTATCATTAAACCAAAAGAAAGAACCAGATGCATTTGGACCTAACTGATATAAATCATTTAAATAAACATTTGATGAAGAAACGTAATTATCATTAGATTCAAAAGTATATACAAATAATCCATCAATTCCATATCCTCTAGATTTATTAATATATATATTACTATTAAAATATATATATATATATATATAAACAATATGATTAACAAAAAATCAATTAAAAATCGATATATAAATTTTAATAAATAAAAAATATTTTATTATATAAATAATAAATAAATTTATTTATTTATTTATTTTTATATTTTATTTGAGGTAGAATTAAAAATTAATTTATATGAAAGTAGTTATATTATTATTTAATTATAATTACTTTAAATATAGAGATGCATCTTCAGTTAAAGAAAATGCACAACCATTACTATTATAATTGATTAAATTTTCTGCTCGAAAGTTATCAACATAAACTAAAGCATGACCATATAAACTTTTCCAAATTATTTACATATATATATAGTAATTTATAATAAAAAATTAATTTAATATATATTTATTATAATATTGATATTGATAATTAAAAATTATTATATTACATATATATTTTAAAAAAAATAATTACGTCATAACTAATCCTCCTAGTTTAATATCTAGATCATTATCTTCTAAATTTACTAGATTCACATTATTAAATGTAATTTTTACATCTTTTAATTCTTTACCAGCTGTTATTAAAGCCATACCTCCCTATTATTATTATTATTATTATTATTATTATTATTATTATTATTATTATTATTATTAGTATTAGTATTAGTGTTATTATTTTAGTATTAGTATTAGTATTATTTGTATTATTATTTAAGATTTTAAGATGAATAATTCTATATATTCTATATTCAAAACATAATGAATATAATATATATATATATTACTCTCATTGTAGCAGTAGTATTAAATATAGTAAGTTTATCTGCATCAAATTTATAATTATTATTTAAATAAAAGCTTCCTCCATTTGATTCACTATAATTCTCTCTAAATTCACAATTTTTTATGGTAACATATGAATAATCTATTCTTAATGCTGCTCTTTTAATCAGAAAAATAATTATTTTAAAAAATATATAATAGTGTTATATATATATAAATAATTTTTAAAAAAAAAAAAAAAATAATATCAATGTAATAATAATAATAATAATAATAATAATAATAATAATAATAATTATAATAATAATAATAATAATAATCATAATAATAATTATAATTATAATAATAATAAATTAAAAAAAAAAATAATTAACATAAAATAATTATATAAATATTTATATTTATATAAATATTTATATATATACCCTCCATCAGTAGATGATGAAGCATATGCTTTTTCGAATAAAGAATCTTTAATAGAAACATTTAATCCATTATTAATATTTACACATGAACATTCATATTCTCCTGAAATTTTTGTATTTACTATGGTTATTGTGTATGTATCTAAACCATTATAATTTAATAATCTATTTTGACAAAATGAATTTCCATAAATAAAAGAATCTTCTAAAAGTACATTTCCTTCTAAATTAATACAATTATCTCTATAAATGGAAGATGGATAATAATTAAAGTTTGAAATTTCAATCAAATTACTTTTACTCTCAAAATTAGAATCAATACTTCCATATAAATTAACTTCATCTATTGAAATATCTACATTATTTTCAAAACGTATATTTCCGAAAATAGATATATAAAATATTTCAATTTCTTGTACACTTTCTTTAAAATAAATTTGATGAGTTAAATTTGAAAATTGTATGTATGAAGTATCGACTGACGTACCAATAAATGATAATTTTTCAAATTTTTTATCAATGACAATATCTGAATTAAGAATAATTTTTGTATTTATTTTAATGGTTAATTCATTTTCACTACTAGAAAGTGCAGATTTTAATTCATTTTCATTTTCTACTGTTTTTGTAACTTTTGAATTAGTTAATGACAACAAGAAAAATAGTAAAATAATATATATTGATAATATCATTTTTCTTTATAATAATTATTAATATTTATTTTTAATTAATAAACTTAACAAATAAAAAAAAAAGAAAAAGGACAATTATATATTTTATTCTTAATTTTGTTTTATTTTATTTTATAATATTTTTATTTTTCCTTTTATTTTATTTTTATTTTAATTTTATTTTTCCTTTTATTTTACTTTATTTTATTTTATTTTATTTTATTTGATTTTTATTTTTCCTTTTATATTATTTCACTATATTTTATTTATTTTTTTTCATATTACCACCATAATATGGTAATGATTAAGTTTATATAAAAAATAAAAACTATATTAGATATTTTTTTCTTATAAAATAGAATTTAATAAATAAAAAAAAATAATCTTAAAAAATATAGGTAAAGCTATTATTATGAATCATTTATATTTCATTCATTATATAAATATAATAATTATTATTAAAGTATCTGGAACATTAAAAATATATTTTAATTTAAGTTTATATAAAAAATAAAAATACATTAAAATATTGTTTTTTCTTATAAAATATAATTTTTTATAAATAAAAAAAATAATCTTAAAAAATATAATTATGAATCATTTATATTATAATCATCATATAAATATAATTTTTAAAGTATATGGAACATAATTATGAATCACTTATATTTCATTCATAAAAATATAATAATTATTAAAGTAAATGGATATGGAACATTAAAAATATATTTAAACATTATATATAAATATAAATATATTTTAAATGATCGTTTGACTTTTATGCAAATATCATTTTATTTTTATATTATACTTTTTTTCTTTTTTTTAATTTATTTAGTTAATTGTTAATTTTTATTTTATTTTATTTTACTTTACTTTATTATGCTATTTTTTTTTTTTTTTGATATTTTCTTCTATTTTTTATGATCTTCATTTAAAAATAAAATTAAATAAAATAGATATTAGATAGATACTTTTAAATATTAAATATATGATATGACATATTGTTAAATAGATAAAAAAAAAAAAAAGATTATTTCAAGATCTTCATATATTATAATGTATATTGTTAAAAAAAATAATTTATTCCATTTATATAAAATTATGTATAAACGTTATAATTAACATTTGATATATTATAAGATTTATTAATACTTAACAGTTTTTTTTTTTAAAAAAAAAAACAGAAAAAAACAAATAAATACTAATTATATTATATATAATTTAAATTTAAATATTAATATACTTTATAGTTTATTTCAAAACGAATAAATTACTTTTTTTTTTTAAAAAAAAAAAAAACTTAATAAATTTAAACATTTTTACAAATAATTATAATAGGAATAAATATAACCAATAATTAAAAAAAAGGAAAAATTATTATTCCTATTTTTATTTATTAGAATGGGACAAATATTTTGAGTTTTATATAAAATAAATTAGTATAAATATAAAATAAATTTTTTGTAATAATCACTTTTTATTTTTTTATTTTTTTATTTCTTATTTACTTTTTGAAAAAATAGATAAACTTTTTTTTTTCATTTTTATTTTTATTTTTATTTTTATTTTTAGTTGATTTTAATATATTTGATTTTGTATCATTTGATTCTATCATTATATTTAATTTGTTAAAGTCAAATTCTTCAATTAAATTCAAACCAGAAGTATTTTTACTAAAATCTAAAAGTAGACTGAGTTGATTGAAATCAAATTCATCAATTGCATTTAAACCTGAAGAATTATTACCCATTTCTTTATGTCTAGACATTCCATTTTAATTAAATGAACAGAATTTTTTTTTTTCTCTTTCTTTTTTAATTTCTTCCATTACATCACATGTATGGAATAAAATTTTTGAATATATAAGAATTATAGAATAAAATATAGTATATAAAATAGACCCTATTTCACTTAAAGAACCTTGAACAATTCTTAAAATATTTTAAATTTTAATGATTTGTAATAAAACTTAAAATAAATATATTTATACTATTATTATTATTATTATTATTATTATTATTATTATTATTATTATTATTATTATTATTATTATTATTATTATTATTATTATTATTATTATTATTATTATTATTATTATTATTATTATTATTATTATTATTATTATTATTATTATTATTATTATTATTATTATTATTATTATTATTATTATTATTATTATTATTATTATTATTATTATTATTATTATTATTATTATTATTATTATTATTATTATTATTATTATTATTATTATTATTATTATTATTATTATTATTTCTTTTATTTTAAAATACAAATATATATTTTTAAAAAAAAATTGTATAATATTACCAAATCTATAAATTTTAATAATAATAATATATAAAATAAAAGTTTGAATATATATATTTATAATTTTTTATTTAATAGTTATTTAATATTACAAAAAAATAGATAACAATTATTTTTTATTATTTATAAGTATTATATAATATAATAAATAAAATAAATGAAGCTATTATCTATTATTATAAATTAATTAATATATTTTGTATAGTATATGAAAATAAATATTCATCAACTACATTATATCAGTATAGTTGATGAATATTTTTAATTTTTCATTATAATTTATATTTTTTATACTAACATACTTTTATTATTTATAATTTATTATTATTATTATTATTATTATTATTATTATTATTATTATTATTATTATTAAATATTATATTTAAATATTCATCTTTTTTTTTCTAAATTTATAAATTTTTTTTACATAAATTTAAAATAATAACACAATTATTAATATTTCTACAGAATTCAACGCAAATATATTAAATTTTTTTTAGAAGATAACTATTAATTATTTTCTTAAAAGTTTACTTTCTGAATTATATTTAAAATGTCCTATATTATTTACATTATCTCCACTAGAACCGAATTTATTTATTTTTAAATTTGAACCAAAACGATCAACTATGCCATCCATACTAGAATTACTTCTAGCTATAATTCCCATATTATCAAGACTATGACTAATATAATTATTTTGTTGATTTAGTTTATTAAGACTCATGTCACTACCATTATATCTTTGTGATGATTGTGATCGTGACAATATTCTTTCTTTTGTAATAATATTGTGTATATAAATATTATAAAATTTAGAAAAATATAAGAAATATAAAATTACTAAGGTATTTGCTATAGTTTCAATAGCAGAAAAAAGATCTTGTACATGTAATGAAATATTATCTTGAAAATTAATAGTTTCTGTAATAACCATGAATAATACATAAATATAAACTGGAATTACTAAATTCTATATATATATATTCCAAATTTTTTATAATATATATAAATTTTTAGTATGTCTATTTATTATTATTATTACTAATTATTATAATTTTATAGATATATTAAAATATAATAACCTCTTTAAATTCATCTTTAACTTTTCTAATGGAATAAGATAACATGCATCCAACTAGAAGTATTCCAAAATTGGCTAACATACTAATTATTATTTTATCAAAGTTTATATATATATAGACATATATATATTTTTTAATTTTCATCATATAAATTAGAAAAATAAATAAATATAATATAATAATATAAATAATAAATATAAATAAAGAAGTATTTTTAAAATATAATTTACCTAATAACTTTTGATTTTGGATATTGACATTTTTGGTATACTTTATAATCAGTAGATAAATCATCAACTACTTTAATATTTTTTTTTAAATTCCATACACTCTCCATAAATAGATGAAATGCAACAAACGAAATTATAATAGAATACATATATTTCTTCTTCATTCCAGTTTTAATGGATTTTCTATATGAAAAACTGTATATATAATAATATTTATAATATATTTATTATTTTTATTATTATTGATGTTAAAATATTAAAAAAAAAAATAAAACAAAAATAAAGAAAAGAA